>JAJEKB010014338.1:0-31371 GCA_022393335.1 Macrotrachela quadricornifera
GAAATGATTAATTTGCGTCGGCCACTTGAATTTCGTTATTATTCACGCGATCAGGATTGCTCTGGTAATTATTCGTTTGTTGCTAACTCATCCGTTCTTCAACCTCTTAATTATAACGAACCAACACAGATCCATTTAGCATACGGTGATCGAATTGATCAAATGTTTATTTCTTTTGTCACTAATTCAAATGCTCATATACCACGATGTCAATATGGATTGAATCCATCTTCACTAGAATGGGAAGTTAATGGTACAACACTCACTTATACGGCATCGGACATGTGTGAAGGCAAAGCTACCATATGGGGCCCACAAAACTTCATCGATCCTGGTTTTATGCATACAATTTTACTTAATAATCTCCTTCCATCAACTACGTATTTCTATCGAGTAGGTACTGATGAAGATGGTTGGTCGTCAGTGCACTCATTTACCAATCGTCCAGCCAATGAAGATTCAGAAGTGGTCCTCATTGCTTATGGTGACATGGGATTGGCGCCATTTGCAACAGGTGCTAAATCAACTGTTGATCGAGTCCGAGCACGAGTTATGTCGACTAATATCACTTGTCTATTACATATTGGTGATATTAGTTATGCTATGGGTATCGGTGTTTTGTGGGATTCATTCATGGCTCAGATAGAATCAATTGCAGCTCATGTGCCATACATGGTCAGTATTGGAAACCATGAATATGATCATGTTACTGGAGGTGATAAAGATCCAAGTGGAGCACCAGGTCCTGGAGGATTTCGTCCAAAATGGTAAGTGAAATATCGTCACTGTAATTTATTCTCTTCTCTAAACCGTTGTATAAATCATTACCTTTATCACTACATCGTCTCTTTTAGGGGTGATTATGGCACTGATTCTGGTGGTGAATGTGCCGTTCCTATGGTACGTCGTTTTCATTCTCCATCCAATGGTAATGGTCTATTTTGGTACAGTTTTGATGTTGGTCCTATTCATTTTGTTTTATATTCAACTGAACATGACTTTCATCGTGGATCACCACAATATATTTGGCTAGAACAAGAACTTCAATCAGTGAATCGCTCTCGTACACCATGGCTTATTGTCAGCTCACATCGTCCAATGTATTCATCACAAGCAATTCCAAAACCTTATTTTATTATATTAATGTTACAATTATATTTAGAACCATTATTTTATAAATATCATGTTGATATTAATCTTTATGCTCATATACATTCATATGAACGTACTTGTCCAATGTATCAACGAAGATGTGTTGATGATGGTATTATACAAATCTTAATTGGTATGGCTGGACAAGATCTTGTTTCTTATCCATATACAGGTGCTGAATGGAGTATTTATCATGATGAAGAATATGGCTACACACAATTATGGGCTAATCGAACCTATTTGAAATTTGCCTATTATCATGATATCGATGATGCTATTGTCGATGAATTTGTACTGAAGAAGTGAAAAAAAGAGAGTTTTTTTGATAACTAAAATGAAAAGATAATATATTTGATAACTTTTTTCATTGTTGTTTAAAATCTATCGATTAATGATACATAATTTTAAAAAGACAAAACGAGATGAAAGGTAATTCATATCTAGCAAATCGAAATATGAACAGAATCCTATTGATTTGTTATCATTACCAAGCGAATAAAAAATTAAAACAATATCATTTAGATTAAAAGATATTTTTGTTATAAATAGTGTTGATCAGCGTAAAAATATAAATAATAAAGATAAATAGTAAATAAATCTGTATTTTCTATTGATTGATTCTATATTAATTGAATTGATTCATCCTTTTTCCTTTAAAAACATAGGAGTTTTACATGAATGACCAACTGTTTGTTCTGACAGCAAGATTAATTATTATTGATCAATATGATGATTATAGAGTGATGTTAAATGAACAAGAAATTAAAGTTTGAGGTGGGGTTATTTCAAGTTCAATAGGAGAAATATAACTTTTTGTTTTAGGTAAATAATATTCTAACACAGGGAAACAATATAGTGGACAATGGTGAATTAAAAAGTGCACAAAGAGGAATTGAGGAGAAAAAGTTGCGAGGTTTATAAAAATTTTCAGCTTAACAATTATTCTTTATTAATTTCGATTATCTGTGGTGTTCGAAAACGATAGATGAATCAACTTACTCAACTATTTTACAAGATGTACACTCGTTACCACAATTCAGGCATATTATCCATGATATGCTATTTTCATTCTTGATGGTAACTGAGAATTATCAAGCTGTTTTAGAGTGATTGGTTTGACATCGAATTTTGCAGAATTCGATCGAGTCTTTGGCTGTAGACCTGGTCAAGGAAACAATCAAGTAAAAAAATGTAATGTGTGGTAGTGTCAATCTATTTATAAATGAATATTACACTTATTTCATATAAAATGAATTAATGACGTTAGACTTTCATCTTTTAGTTGCATTTTATGTATATGTACTCTCATAAGGATGTATACCATACGAGAAACGTATTGTAGAGACACTATTTGCTCATAAAATCATATGTATTTATAATCGTCATTTAGTTCAACACAACTTTTGAGTTTATTTTTATATAAATAAACACTTAATAATAATACTTATCATATAGTAAAGTTAATTGCTAAAGATTAATCAATAGTATTGTTTGATTAAACTATTATATAGAAGACACTTTTGAAACATTCTATATTGCACTTCTAATCTATATGATCAGTAATAAAAAAGTCCCTTATATCGATCAAAAAATACATGGTAAGGAGTTAATCATATTTCATGTATTTAAATAAGAATAGTTATGGTGTAAGGATAATATGTAGAAACAAGACTAATCGTACTAAATATCAAAAGTTATTTATTATATTAATTAGTTTGATATAGTTCTGCGCTGTTGAGAGTTATAACATTACTAATACCACCAGTGATTAACACATTTCCATTTGCTAATACGGATGCTGTGTGGACACTTCGCGCAACATTCATGTCACCAATAATTTCCCAAGTTTTTGTTGATGGATTATACAGTTCAGTACTATTATGGGTATCTAGACTTTTCCGTCCACCACAAACTAACACTTTTCCATTTATCAATACAGATGCTGTATGTTGTTCTCGTGCATGATTCATGTTACCAGTAATTGTCCAAGTTCCGGTTGATGGATCAAACAATTCTGCACTATCTAAAACAGTGTAATTATTATATCCACCAGTAACTAATACTTTTCCATCTAATAATAAGGATGCTGTGTGTCGCTCTCGTGCATAATTTAGACTACCAGTTGTTGTCCACTTTCCTGTTAATGGATCATACAGTTCTGCACTACTTAGACCATCAATATTATTATATCCACCTGCAACTAACACTTGTCCATTTGCCAATACAGATGCTGTATGTCCATATCGTGCATTATTCATGTTATCAGCAATTTTCCACATTCGTGTTGATGGATTATATAACTCACTACTATTTAGCGCACCTAGTCCATTAAGCCCCCCAGTAACTAATACTTGTCCATTTTCTAATAAGGATGCTGCATGTATATCTCGTGAACGATACATGCTACCAGTAATTGCCCAAGTTCCTGTTGATGGATCATACAATTCAGCACTGTTTAAATTTCCACCATTCGTCCCACCAATGATTAACACTTGTCCATTTTTTAATAAAGATGCTACATGTCCTTCACGTGCATTTGTTATACTACCAGTAACTGTCCAAGTTCCACTTAATGGATCATACAGTTCACCAATTTTAGAATCAGCATTATAAAGTCCACCAATAACTAAAACATTTCCATTTGTTAATACGGATGCAGTGTGTTGCTCTCGTTTATTAGTCATGTTACCGACAAGAGACCATCCTAGACGAAAACATTTGAATTTGTTCATTTTGAAAAGAATGTGTATTATCGAATTCTTCAGATCATTTAATCATATGTCGACGTGTTTAGATATTGCAAAGAGGAAGATCAATTCTTATTATTAATTAAAATTTGTTTTAAATTTCTGGAAATTTGAAAAGATCTTTAATTGGTTGAACGCAATTACTCATAGTACAATTAGATGTATATTTTTTATTTGTTGCTAGCCTAATTAGAAGAATCAATACTCTAGGTAAACGAGATATGGCGGAATGTGTATGGATCCACCAAATTTCCAACATATTGTCGCAGCTGGATCAGAAAATAGTATCTATCTTGGTTTTTGACCTGTATACCGATAACTCCTTACACGGGAGATAATCGTTAGATACATTTAGTTTATCTGACACTGTTCTACATAAAAGAATCTGGTGGTATTTCAAGATTAAAAGATACAAACTGCCACAATTCATATTTGACGGATAGATCTTGCTTATTCGAATATAGATATGACTTGATGAAAATGAAATAATAGTAAAATAGCAATGCAAATATCTTTATAATGAATTAAAAATCATCATTACTTGAACAATTATCAATGTTAATTCCTTATAAGCATACACTTTTTATGAATCATTAAGTTAGTCTAATCAAAACCAATCAAGAAAATTATTTACAAAAGAACAATTTTATCTGGTTGACATACAATAATCGACTATAATCTTAAGATTCAATCAGATCTTAATTAAAGTGTAAACAATTGTAATAAACTTAGCAATAGTTTTTGCCTTGTATTTATTTACAAAGAAAATTGATCTATCTATTATTCGTTGATTCTAATACCTACGTTCCCGGTGACTCATCATTTGGCAGTGAAAATAAATATTGGCCATCTATCGTTGAATTACTCTTTCTGTTCCTCCCAATCGACAACTAATTGTGGTTGAGAAAAATAAGTTCCACAAATAAACTCTAAATGTAAACTTAACTTTTCTCTCAATATTTTACTATAACAAGTAGCAATAGTTGTTCAAATTCTGCCTGACACAGATGTATGTAACCAAATTTTTTTGGCATCAATTTCAGTAATTAATATTACGCTATCCTGACCCCGATAACAAGAAAAGTATTTCAAAATATATTTGTAGAAAATCTAAAATATCATTTAATAGTTATTGTTTTATTTACTTACGAGGGAACCGTTCCAACTGATCCACGCCAATTTTACTCATATTTTATCCATGTGTAGGGGTCATCATGCTAAGAAAAAGCCTAAGAAGATTTGGGCCCATGCGGCTTCTTTCAATAGTTAGAGTTTTTTAATATGTCCATTTTCAAGAGATCGCTGTAGGGGACCTCAGGCTTCGGAAAAATCGCATTTTCGAATTTTGATCTGAAACTTTGCACATATAGAGATCTCAACTAGACTGGCTTCCATTGAAAAATTCAGAAGTTTTGAACATAGTCTCGCTGAGATATGGAACTTTCAAGATATCAGTCCTTTTCTATAGATAGTCTATACAACATGCATTTTTTGAAAGCTTCATATCTCGGCGAGACTATGTTCAAAACTTCTGAATTTTTCTATGGAAGCCAGTCTAGTTGAGATCTCTATATGTGCAAAGTTTCAGATCAAAATTCGAAAATGCGATTTTTCCGAAGCCTGAGGTCCCCTACAGCGATCTCTTGAAAATGGACATATTAAAAAACTCTAACTATTGAAAGAAGCCGCATGGGCCCAAATCCTCTTAGGCTTTTTCTTAGCATGATGACCCCTACACATGGATAAAATATGAGTAAAATCGGCGTGGATCAGTTGGAACAGTTCCCTCGTAAGCACGTATGCACATGATTGGTAGTAATTACGGTGAATTTGAAAAAGTGAACAAGTTTGTTGCGCTAATACAGTATAGTCATAGAATAACGGTTGCTTTTCAACGAAAAATAAATCAATTCATGATAAAGAAAAAAACTATATTCCCATATGAAACAGAATGTCCACTATAACATAGTAGTTTGCATGTCTATGGAGTATTGCTGTCGTACTAATTTTATAAATACGAGTCGTTTGCATTGCTATGCTGAATTTACTAAAATTCTAAACATATTGCAGATGTACACAAGATCCAGTGACATAAAAATAGTGTTGATAGGAAAATAAAATTAACATTATAAACTGCAATTGCAATCAATCACACTCTTTCCAATTGACCACTAAAGAATTTAGTCTTGAGAAATACTTCTCAATGAAGAGTAGGATATTTTTCATGAAGTTAGAATATTGGTGAGATTGTCTTGTTTTCTTGGTTCAATAAATAACTTATCATATCTCATATATTTTTCTTACAAGTATTTTAATTGTCTGACCTTATTCAGTTTGTAATCAACATGATGATAGCTCTTTACAATATTTTAAGAAATAATCAAAGTGATTTGTTGCGCTCTATAATATAAAGTTCGTTTTTTTTAAATAAATATACTTATAATCAGCATATATCTGAGCCGAATAGGCACAGTAAATTGAACAGATGAGTCTAATCGAACTCTATTAGAGCGGAGAATGGATAGCGTATTATGATTATATCTTGGCTCGCTACAAATCTGGTTGGACTATCAAAAAGTGATTAGAATTGGAAGTCTGGTATTTAGTGATATCAAACGAAGAGAAAGTATGGATATTCATTGTAGAGACATTAGCTAAACGGTGTAAACTTTGATAATAAAGAAAAATAATCATTACAAGAATAATTATTTTTTCATTTTTTCTTATGATAAAGAGTAATTTAGGATAGATAAAGGACGTCATTCTAAAGCCTACCTGATTGCTGAGCTGTGGTCGTAGTTATTGTTGATGTTGTTGTTTGTGGTAGTGTTGACATTGTTGATGTTGTTGTTTGTGGTAGTGTTGACATTGTTGATGTTGTTGTTTGTGGTAGTGTTGGTATTGTAGCTGTAGTTTTCGACTCTTTCGATGCAAAAACAGTGAATTTTAACACCAGAGAAAGAATGGTTGCGATTATTATTAAAGTGATAAAGGATATGCCGATGATCTTAATCCATCGATGACGCCACCATTTGTTTGATTCATTATTTCTATTGGCAGACCCGCTGTAAGCCTTGTTGTTATGCATATTATGATTTACAAGAAAGTTAAATTCGAAAAAAAGAGCAAGCGTTTGTTTGAAACTATTTTATATTTGTCTATCATTCTAAGGTGAATAATAAAAGATAAATGCTATTATCTTCAATGCCCAAGGTAATGTTATACTCTTATCTTTATAGAATAGATTTCATATATGCGCATGATATTGCAGAAAAACGTATTACTTCAAGATCTTTTCGTGCCATATTTTCTTATTCTCAGATTAATCATTCATGATCGTAAATGGTCATATATTGAACAATGACCGCCGTAACAATGCAGCAACTATGATCAACGATCGAATAATAATATAAGGCACTGTACACACCAATTGCAAATGATTACTAAATGATTGCTGTTCTATATTGTATTCAATTGTAAACGGTTGCAAACATCCGCAATTTATATAGGGTCAACATGGATGTGTGGCAGTTCCTAGCTCATTTCATCATTCATTTTATACAAACTAGATCTATAGTTCTTTTTAAACGAAGTGACGGATGAAACCAGTTAATTTCTCGGTCGGAAACTCATTTGTGTAGCTCAGTAGAATACAATATAATAAACTGATTCAAACCGTATCATACGTTATTATTGTCTGGCATATACTGCTCAACTTTTCATTCATCAAACGTCACGCAATCTTTAAGTATACGAGTATAGGTGTAAGAGTTTATCTGCAAGTACGTATACATAAGCACATAGGTCTAAGTGCGTAGTTATAAGAACATAGTTATAAAAGTATAAGCGCTAGAACATTGCTGTAAGGCTACAAGTCAAATGGTTTATGTCTAAGAATATAGTTATAAGATCACAGTCATAAGAGTATACTCTAAAAATTAGGTACAGTATCAAACTTTTCCTTATTTTGTAGAACAAAATTCGTTCCACATTCCTCATGTCAAATCTTTTTTTGCATGCATGACAACTAATCGGTTCTAGACAAAATCCCTTTTGCTGAGTTCATGTCGAAAATGTTTTATATAGATCATTTTGCATAGATCGCAGAAGAATATAAGTTTTATATCCACTAAATGAGTGGATATACTTTAATTAGAATAATACTTTCGATTATCCATGACTGTCATTAGCAATTGTAATAGTTAAGAGTTAGTACGAATCGAAGACATTAAATTAAATTATTTGATACACAGAATCGTTGATATTACAGCTATTTCTGTCTTTCTTCGTTAGCTTATACATCACATAATTAAGCATTATACTCGCGTTTTGACCTTACGAGAGGTGAAGATAAGGGTGAAGGCACAAGAATCTGATCATAAAAGTATCGATATAAGAGTTTAAATGTAAATATATAATCATAAGGATAGAGGTGTAAGGTTATAGAAATAGGCTTATATATTTAATGATACAGTTATATAGGCATACGTTGGACAACACAAGGATATGAGTATCAGGATGCATAGAGAAGTCCAGTGGTATAGATTGTAAGAGTCATTACGAAATGTTTTTCTTTAAACTCTTTGTTAATATTTAACAACAAGGTGAACGACTATTCATAAATTCAAATTAGTGTCTTTAGCAAGATAGAACAATTTTATATGTTGATCGATAATCACAAGACTCATGCAAAAAGTATTTAAGATCGTTCATCCTTACAGACTGATGACCTTCAAACTATCCTGATTGAAAATTGTTAGATTGCTTCGTCAGAAACAGTATGAAAAGAAATATGAATTATCAAAAAATTCAAACAAAAAATGATTTACAGAGAAAAATCATTGGTGCATATTTTATTAAAGTATATTCAATTAAATAGTATAACAGCAAATTGATCAACAATGAATTATAATAATGATAATTATAAAATTTTGTTTTGAAATAAAAAATAACTTTTACATATGTTTCAGATGTTTCCATAGTATGTAGTATAAGGATGAAGATAGCAACATCGCATACATCTTTACTTTTGACTATCTAGAAAACTCATTAGAGTATGTCAATAGAGATTTGCTTATACAACTTTTTTAGTGCTTTTAACAGCAGATGTTTTAAAAAATTCAATGTTTTACAATTTGTGAGTGTTGAGATACATTGGAAAACAAAAGGATCTTCCGTACATTTTTATTATATACAATATGGAGAGAAATGTTACTATCATGTGGATATATTACAGATATCTATAGGTATCAATCTGAATTATCTTTTCTTTCCTCATTTACAAAGAAATGTATCCGTGTCTGTCGAAAATCATTTCATCTCTCGTTTATTTTCTCTTCTGTGATGTGATTGAACATAATCAATTGTTCTTTATTTCGTTCGACAAATTCTGGAATACGATAGACAGAAATATTACCTTCATTTATTAATGAGAAAACTCTCCGTAATTCAACGTTGATTGACAACAAACATAATAATAATGCGACGAGAATCGATCATATAAGTCACTGCTATGTCAGCTTGTTATACACATCGTAAAAATTAGTTGATGCTTGGTTATCGCTAATTCAAGAATTTATTCTTTTTTTTCTTTTAACCCATAAAAATTTTGACTATATAAAAATAATTCCCTGCTCAGATAAACAAATTCAATATGGATCCGGTGAGTACTATATAACCCAATGGGAATCTGGGTATTTTAGACGATTATGAATGATTTCTTAAGGATGTTTATACGACAAAACCTCTTGTAGAATACAAAAGTAATATTTATTGAAAAGATAACATTATTTTTCAATCTTTTTTCAGATTTTGATCATGTTCACCACTAGCACCATCAATTGTTTTATATAATTCAGCATAATTACGAGATAATAAATTTCTTAGATGTTGACCATATGTATGTGGCTCATAGTTAGCTTTTTTGTTTGCAGGACACCACCGATTTCCTAAATCATGAGTATTAATAACTAAATCTAATTGTGGATCCCAGAAAAATACGATAGAATAACGATCACGACCAGAACGATTAATTACACGATGTGGAGTTGCTCGCAAACCATCATTTGTCCACTTCGAAGCTGTATCACCAAGGTTAATTAAAAAAGCAGATTCACCATTTGATGTGGTTATACTTGGAGCTGGAATCCAATCACCACTTGGTGATTTAACTTCCAAACCACCAACATCATCTTGAGATAGAATAGTTATAAATCCATGATCGCAATGTGGTGCACTACCGAAGACACCTTCAGGCACTGGTGAAGGTTGTGGTGGATAATGTAACATACGTAGACCAATCGATGGTCGTTGAAAATGCGATGCAAATCGTTTGAAATCAGTTTCACTCGCTGCAAAGAAAACTTTGGTTAATTCTAGAGCTAATTTTTCTAATGCATGATAATAGGACAATATAGCTTCACGAAAATCTGGCATACCATGAGGCCATTGATTCGGACCTTGCAAATATCGATTAAATAGTTCTTCTTCTGCTAAATGAGATGGTCCTTCAAAATGCTCATGATTAATAATAAATGATTCGCTTTGATTGGGAGCTTTGACGACTGCTTTTGTATCTTCCACTAGTACACCTTTTGATTTTGATTCCGATTTAAATTGATAAGATGCCAATGGAAGATATCCTCTATGCCATTGATTCAAACGAATTTTATTCTTTTCTTCTAATGGTAATGCATGAAAACGGCGATGTTGAACAAATGCTTGATGAATCACTGATTGTGGCACACGATGATTGATAATATAGGCAAAACCCATATCTTGAAAAGCAGAAGTAAACGCTTGTGCAACTTTTGATAAGCCATCTTCACCGGAATCCCATAGAGGGCTAAGATCAATTATCGGAATTGCCATTTGGAAATCTAAATATGGTAGAACGAAATGTCTACAGACAACATTTTTGTGATGATACTATGAATAAAATGACGAGTTTTCTTCAAAAAATTTATTTATTAGAGATAATACGTCGTTTCATAAGTGCGAAATATAACATTACTTGAATGTCTCAATAAACGATGAATAAGTTCTCATTTTACTTATATTCCTATCACAAATTTCACATTCATAAACGTTTTTTTTCTATACCTATAAACTGCTTATGAAATCAAGTTAAAAAGGCAAGAATTGCAAATTTTTTAAAGTTATGGTTTATACTTTTTCAGTCAAGTGGTTTAGAAATAATAAACTATGGTTTCAACAATAGAGAATGATAACTTCAAGCATGGTATACAAAATGTCTTCTTTTTTAATCTCTTTCTACATTCTTTTTAATGATATGATTTTAATTATGAATTAGCAACAGGTCTTCACAAATACACTCAAATTGAAAAATCAAAGAAAGAATGTTGGAAAAAATTTAGAAAGTAGATGTATTACGTTCTGTGTTGGAGTTTATTATATGACTATTACACATTGAAAAAAATTCTTAATTATTTCTATGTTAATTATTATCTCTCGAAATAGATACAGATGATAGTTAGCAATGATTGTTAGTTCATGATAAAAAACACGGGAAAAGATATCTACTAATATTCTACGAACTAAAATCCTGAAATTTTCACACACAGAGTTGTTTGCCTTATCAGCACAAAGAATAGCTCTCTTTCACAGATGACCATCATGATGTATTGCATTGAGAAATACCCATAGTATAGAGAAACTTACTGTATTAGTCATTATCACACAACAAGCTGTTTTTCTCACTTATAGAGAATCTGCTAATATGAGACGAGAAAAAAAGAAAACAACGAACATATGCACTGTAGTTTTTGTAATAAGCACATAAATCACGCAAGAAAAGATTAATCACGAGTTCAAGAAAGAAAAAGGAAATGCGAGCAAAGGCAGCATTTTCCCTTGCAATCATGTTTAAATATTTTAGTGACGCTGAATTCATCATTAATTCTCGGCTTTCGTTTAACTGTACAGTGGAAATGAAGTATTTGTTATTAGCATAAACTGAAAAAAGAAGATTGCCTTTTACTTTCTTAATCATATATAGTAATTAATCAAAATAGTATCACAATTCTATTAACAACGAAAATGTGTATCATTTTGTGAAGTTAGATGTTGAACAATCTTGGTAAAGAAAATCTTTTTGAGATTCTTTTAAGAAGTTAAGGTAAAAGTTTATCAATTTTAATTTATGCAGTCACTATTTCATTAGAATAAAAAAGTAAAAAAAAATGTTTTTACACTAGATGTTATAGTTATTATGCAAAATTGTTGGAAATCATTCAAAGAAAAAAGCTTCATTGAATGATGATAATGGTGACAAGACCGTTTATCGCTATTACTTTGACGACGTTGAATCTGACGATCATAAAAAAACAAAGTATGGCTTGAAAATTAATTTCACAAGGTACATAGAATCGCTTAAATAAACGATAACTAAAAGCATGTTTTCAAATAATTTATTATACTTTTTTGCAGATAATTCGCCGCTAAAACTGTTTAAACAACATCATTATCTTTTCCTTATCACGACTCTTTCTTACTTTGTCGATCATTTCTTGAAAATTAACGGATATTATATATCGTTTCTATATGTATTGATCTATAGACTCTATAACTCTCAACGTTGTATTGCATATTTAGTCAATACTTCCATATTTTGATATCATTCAAATTTTGACCTTATTTTTCCTAAATCGAATCAAGTCAAAAACATAGATATTTTCTAAACGTATATATTGAAAGCTAGAACATGAATATATCAAAAAGATAGAAATTATTCATCGGAAATGGAATATTTATTCTTACCAAAAACTGTGTGCAACCAATAACCAAGTAAGTGTGCGAAATGATAGTAATAAAAAGAGAAAAAATGTAACTCCACTGTCGATGTATGAAAAAAAAGCGAATAGTATTGACAGAACGCGTAAAAAGACTAGTTATTTGTGCCTCTCGTGATAAGAAAAGAATGTAAAACACACTGTCGACACAAAAAAAGCTTATAATGGTACTAACAGAACGAGAAAAAAAAGATGAAATTGGATGTATCACGTGGTCTTTATTGATTTTCTGTGTAGTATTGCATAGTTTAACGTTTTCTGGTCATCGTTTCTTGAATTCTTTGACTTTTGAAGAATATCCAAAAGACCTGAAGTAATTTGCGAAAAGTTGAAAAAGAGAAACACATTCGTTTTAAAAAATGAAGTTAATAATAGGAGAAGAGCTTATGAGGTTGATCACAATCCTATGAGATACTGAAAAGTCGGTTCACCGACATTTCCGCGCGTGACATTACCGCGCCGACATTACCGCGCACGACACTTTCGCGCACGACTGTTCCGCGCACGACTGTTGCGCGCATGGAAATTTCAGCGTGTGGACATTATCGCGCACGACACTTTAGCGGACGACATATACGCGAAAATTTTTTTGTTTCTTTTCTATCTGATCAATAAGCTTACGACCATTAATCAGAGAATGTTGTTCTTTTTTTGGTCGATTAATTTAGATGAAACCGGATATCTTAAGGAATAATTAGATTAAATAATAATGAGTGGATAAGCATAATTGGCACATCAGTGAGAAGAAATAAGATGAAATTGACTAAATATTATATATATATATATACAACATAAGTGTATGCCATAAGTAAAAATGTCTCTCATTAAATCAAGTAAAGATAAGGATCAACTTCTTCTCGATAGTTTCCGTTATCGTCAGGACAAGACTACATGGCGTTGTGTAAAAGATAAGTGTAAAGGTCTTGCTCGTTCTGATGGAAATATGTTCAAAATGTATCAAGATCATGTATGTCAAGTGCCAGATCTATGTTTAAGTTTTGAATATGTTATTCACTAACTGTTATCTTAGGATTTTCTTTTTTTGTTCTCATTAAATTATTTATCAATAAATATTATTGAACTATACTTCTTTTTGTTTAACTACATTTTCAAAATACATTTTTGCATAGAGAAATAGGCACGTGATATATGAACAGAACAAAAAATTTTCGCGTATATGTCGTGCGCGGTAGTGTCGTCCGCGGTAGTGTCTATGCGCTGAAGTGTCAATGCGCGGTAGTGTCCTGCGCGGTGGTGTCGTGCGCGGAAGTGTCGTGCGCGGAAGTGTCGGCGCGGTAGTGTCGGCGCGGTAATGTCATGCGCGGAAATGTCGTGCCACGGAAAAGTCACTATCGAGTGGGCACATTTCTACTAATATTTGATGAATTGTATCAGAGTCGTTATTATTCAATTTCCGAAATAGAATAAAATAGTATTCACAGTCAGAATCTTTCTATTTGCATAGCTAGCGAGTTGGTACGGCTGATTTAAAATCAAGTACTGCATTGTATGCTTGAAAATGAACTTTTCTCCTTTACATATCATATAAAATAAATGATTCATGTGTTGTAATTTCATAGATGATAAATGATCTATTTGTTATATAAATAGTGGTAAAAAAAAATCTTCGAATTTTGGCGTTTTAATTCATTCTGCACATTTTCAAATCAAAGCACTAGTAGAGTCAACGCAGCAAAATTGCGTATTTAAGTATTTTAATAAAAATACTATGGATTTTTTTTTTGATTGGCTAAGAATCGAGTTTTATATGAAAGAATGAAGAAAACAGATCACTTTGCAAAGTAAAATGATGATAAAATGAATATATTTACTATAGTATAGACATTTCATGAAATATTAACAAAATGAAAGAAGACAGAATTAAAATTGAACGAGATGAAAAAAAATATCATGATAAAACAATATATAGCTTGAGTAACATAAAAAGTAAGATGAGATGATTAAATAAATATGAATTTTACAGTTTATTGTTCGTTTTTGTTGTACATTATCAACATATTCGATGGGCTTACACATTGATACGAAGCTATTGTGCAGCCTACGCCAATGACACCAGCAAATACCTAAAATAAAGATGATCTCATTCGAAATAAGCTTTTATGTAGTAGAAAATGACATACTGGGAGACAAAATACTGTTTTATCGCCGCAATCATTGTTTCTTACAATAGCATATTCGCAATTTGTAGCTATAAAAGAAAAAAAAACATGAAAACTTGTAAATAGATTCCATAGAACTTTCTGCATATTTAAAAAAATATGCCACATACGATATATTCTATGGCATTGAAAATCAATTAAGCCACTTATATCTACTACGAAATATATCATGTGCGTTACGATGATATATTCCGATATGACATATTCACTACACTTTGCAGGTTTAGATTCTAATCCTTACAGAAACATATTTAAAGAATTTTTCTTGAACATTTGCTTGCTTATTATTGATTTTAATTTATTGATAAGTCACTTTACATCTAAATTCTTTTCATTCTTGAGTACAGTTTGCCAAAAAATTGTGTAATTCTACAAAGTATTGACTGTTAATTATTAAAATTCTAAATCATATTTATAAATTTTCAATGTTTTCGTTTAGCGTATAAAGAAAATTTTGACATAAAATTAAAAAAAACCATTCGCATTATTACTAAACTTATAGTGGACCTATGAGATGACAAAAATTTTGTCATTTCTCTTCATTAATCTTGTCATTCTATTATAGAAACATAAGATTTAAGGAAATATTTTCACAGGTATTTATAGGATTTTTTTACAATCCATAAGTAAAAGTCTGAAAAAGTGAAATACAAATATTTAAAAGTTGAAAAATACATAATCTTCAATACTCTGAAAATTTATGAGATATTCGAAAAAAATAATACTATTAGGATTTATAGTGAATTAGAAACTTCGTTGTCTCAAAACTTCTCATATCCCAAGTTGTTTAGCATCATGTTGATGAATTAAAAAAATCTCTGCTTTAATTGTCTCAATTCTGTTTAATTGTTTAGAAAAATATACAATCTCATAATATCTAGCATTATTTGTCATAGATTAGTAATTCACCATTGCTCGAACTCTGCTTTCTTAAGGCCCCCCTCCCACCCTAATTTGACTTTTTGCTTTCTCTATTCCAATCTTGCTGAAATTTTTACAGGAGGTGTATCTCGGGCTAGGAACTTCATAGTAAAAATTTCAGCTCGAAATATTGAGTCTACGCAGAGATACCTTAAGATTAAGAATCAAAAATGGGCTTCGGCGTTATTAAAATTTCTCTGCCATTTCAAATGTTAGAGAGCTCGGGCTGATTTTAAAATGTGGCCTAGATTCGGGACTACAACTTGACAGAGTCCGATTTTTTTTGTGTTGCAGTATCTTTTCTTTTTAAAGCTTACTTTATAAGATATGATAAAAATAGGACATTTATTGTAAAATAATTGAACCTTATGAAATATTAAACATAAAATCAAAACTTTCGGCTCTGTCAAGCTGTGGTGCTGAACATTCTCTTCATTTTAGCAACAACCCCGGCTTTCTAGCGTTTAAAATGGTGGAGAAATTTTAATAATACGAAAACGTAAAGACGAAAAATCACATTTAGAGAAAAACGTAAAAGAAGTTTTGGAAGTGTAATTCAAGGTTTTTTCTACGGTAAAATGGTGTAGAAAGAAGTTTTGAGTAATTTCACGTAGATTATCGATTAGAAGGAATTGAGTGGACGCACCAAAGACGTTAACTATGTAAAGAAAAAAAATTAGAAAATCATAACTAGTTAGAAAATGATATCATATTAATATGTCATAAAAACTACATATGAGTAATCTTAGATGAATGATGGTGAGGTAGGAAAAACTAATCATCGCCTCCAGGTTCATAATCACTACAGGCGTCATCTTTAGATTTTCCGACCGATTTCGTTTGATAATAGATCTTCTCCTTTTCTTGTTGTAACAAACACTTCTTTTACCGATTGAAACGTTTATTTTTACGATAAAAAATATGAGTTATTACACGTATTGCCGTTCAATACAAGTAGTGAGAAATGTATATCGCGTTTATTTTATAAGTGAGTAAAATGACAACAGAAGCGAAACCACATATATATATGTGTGTGGACAGCATATGGAATAATCCATAGAACGAAAGAAATGTACCAAAGAACGAAAAGTAAAGAATCAGTGTATGAAAGGAAAAACAACAATACAGAATATTCCAACATATAACAAGAAGTGATTGTAGGTAAGTTCCAATATGCGTAATACATTACATATTGGCAACTTCCCTGATAACTTTTCAACACACATTCGTTGAACTTTTCTTATGATACATTCTATAGACATATCGTATGTATACCTGGATTTCTCCTTTCTTCGTATATGTGTTGGTTTATTCCTTCACTCTATTCTATATACACATGTGTGCGTCTGTATGTGTGTATGTGTTCGTTCTCTTCTTCTTCTTCGTTCTCTCTATACGTGTTGTTGTCACACCTTGCTGCTTCACAATAAACAAGAACTCACACATCAACAAACACTTACAGTGATGGCGAATAATCCTACAGTTAATGTAGGTTCATTGCATTGTGTCATTTCTATATTCGCAAAGCGTGATGCGTATCAAGTTATCATACATAGTATTACATTATAGGTATGATGATTACTGTCAAAACTCAGTAGAGAAGCTCAAAAAACTTCAAAAATCAATTTTTTTCGAGAAAATGTTATTTTGTACAGTATGAGGTTCCAGAAAAAATTATGTTACACCTTCAAAACTCATCGTAAAATCAACGAACTATAGTGCGTCAGATAGCCCACGCTTCACTCTATCGGATACACTATTTTTTTTAAAATCGAAAAATTTACCGAAAATCGCTTTTTTAGGGCGGGAGAGGGGCCTTACAGCGAGTAAAAAAGAATGTAAAATTCAGTTAAAATCATCCGATAATGAAAACGATTGTGAATCAATCTTTGAACAACTGCCACTTTATTTTGGTGGTCGTATTATTTGTCGGCGATATATTGATTTTGATGGTTTAATGGTCAACGGAACTGAAGCTATTGTAAAATATATTATATGGGGTAATAATGATAAGATCATATTACCAATGTTTGATCAATGCATGTTCTTGAATCTAGATCGAGCATTAACTATGTCATTAGCAAAATATGTTGAATTCCGTAATACAGAGTAAACTTTATATCCTGTTTACAAGAATTAGATAATAACTCTCTATACAAAATGATTCCAGAAGAAGTCAGTTTTAAAGATAACAATGGCATTTGGATGACAAGACGGTAACTTTCACTCAGTCTAAGTTATGCGATTACAGTACATCGTTTACAATGCATGATTTATAAGAAGCTAGTAGTTGATTTCATTGGTAGAAACTGGAAACCAGACATGTTTTATACAATTTTAAATCACATCAGAATATTAACTGATATTATCATCTTGGGACATGACTGAAAATCATTTAAAGTAACTAGTTGTTGTTTAACTAAACATCAATATAAGTTAGTCTTCTAGGTATCTAAAACTGCACTGAATGAAATGTGTTGCCTTGAAAATATTGACAAAGATTATCCGATTAAAATTGAACAATATTTGGGAAGGTGAGAATAAATCGTTTTCTTATTTAATTGTTTAGGTTACATATATGATTCTAGAAATATATTGATTGGTGTCTTCCTTATTCACCTGATATAGACAAATCTTCGTCAAGAATATCAAACAGACCTACTACATCAGTATCAGAATGTGTTTATGTCAAACCATTTAAATCTGAAAATTCAAGTTTGTTCAAAAGAGAATTTGTAAAAAAAACCTGAAGAACTCTATTGTGGACGACATGTTCTTCGTCTGCTTACACAACGACTTGATTTATTTAGTGATGAATATTTAATAGAAGTGACTCAGAATATAGTAGCTGCTGCACAAATATGTCGAGTTGATTAAATAATACAAGTCACAGATTATTATTATGAAAACACGTGAAAGTATGATATTCAAATCCAAAGAGCTGCTCTTATGAATGTCTTCAGCATTGACATCATACAAATTCATACATTGGAAATAAATAATAATTCTGTTCAAAGTCTGATTGTATCTAATATTCAAAATGTACAAGTATTCATTATTCATCAAAATTACCACTATTATTATCTACGTCGTTTCTGATTGACAAAAGATTATTTTTGCAAAATAGATTCCAAGTGTCCAATGGATCATGAACGCATTTATCGTGAACATATAATGAACTTTCTTCGTACTATTCTGGAGAATGATTCGAATATCTATGTTAATGTGCAATATATTTCAGATTGTAGGGAGGACGAGCTTTCTACAAATAATATTGAAACAAGGCTGTGGTGTTGATTAGATACACCAGCTGATCGTGAACTTTTAGCTAATTTTCTATGAAACTAAATCAATAATAAATATAATATGTATATCTTCAATTCTTCATCCGATATAAATTGTTTTTGCTTATATAAATTAGTGATTTTCATGATTCTTTAAATGAGTTAATTATTTTCCTCGATAGACTTATAATATATATTACCATAGAGTATGAACTGTGGTAGTATGCCGTCTAGCTCCAATGAATGAAGAAAATAGATTATATTAAAATTTATCAATCTCGTTATATAAAGTCATTTAGCTTACAAAAGAAAATTTGAAATATTATAAAAGAAAGCGTTAAAAAATGTTCCCACCCGGACTACGATGAACATCATGACAGACCATGACAAACAGCGTTGTGAATACCATTTAGACTATGGCCAGCAGTCTCTCAGACCATAACAGACATAGATCTAAACTATTTCCATGTCATCAGCCACAGAAGCTATATCATGTTTCACATTTTTAATCCCGTCAGGAATTGCGCTATTTTTATAGGTTGGCATCCCCCTTCCGCCTTTCCCCGTAACGATCACAAAATATCCGAACTGCTTTAGAGAAGTAGATATAGTTCTTCAAAGTATGCTACGTGTGATTGGTCATAAGTCCTCATGTCCTTGTCCATGAGACACACCAAATTTCTGAAGGCGTATCCTATAAGGACCTCGAGGTCTTCAAGGAGTATCGTATGGAGTACCTCTGGATTCTTAAGGCATATCGTATTCAAGCATCCACAGATTTTGAAGGCTTATCTTATTTGGTATTTTCGGGTCCTCAAGGCCTGTCTAATGGAGTACATCGGAGTCCTTAAGACCTATTCTACTAAGATGTCCACAAGTCTTCAAGGTCTATCTTATAGGGTATCTCGGAGATTTTAAGGCCTGTCGTATGGGATACCATTGGGATCCTTAAGGCATATTCAATGGAATATCTCGGTATCCTCAAGAGTCGTCCTAGTGGGGTATCGACTAGCCCCAAAAATGCTATAAAGTGGAATACCTTCCGACCGTCAGTTGTTGTAATATGGGGGTAGCCATAAGGTGCAAGGGCTTCTTCTATGGAATATCCAGTTATCCTCCTGGACCATACTTAGGGGTAACCATCAGTATTTGTGTCGAAGCGCAAGTTCAGTGAATTGAGCTGAAGCAAGTTCGACATCTTTCGTGTAGATGAATAGGCGCTGTGATATACATAAATATATATCGTCGTTTGACTGAAGAAGTGATTAACATTGAAACAAATTTTCAAGTAAGAAATTCTTTTCTCTAGGTGATAGTCAAGCGGCGGACCGCATAGAGAATCCACGAGGGGATACCTGAAACAAGGTGACAGCGACATGTGATTGGCTCATATTCTATCTTGAAGATGTAAAGTTGTTTATAGTCATTGTCCCAGAAATTGTATCAAGCCATGGAATATTATTTATTCAGCCCATCTGTTAGAAGAACTTTTAGAAATCATAGCAAGTATTGGATTTGTAAATGGTGAGCGCGCACAGGTTTTCTTACTAGATGATAACTTATGAAGCGTTTCTGCACAAACAGATGTGTCTCCATTCTAGATTTAGAAACGGAACAGATTTCGTTAATCGGATATTGTGGGAAAGAATTGGATTTATGCGTGAAGTTTTCTCACAAATTCTGTGCTTGATACCATGAAACATTCGTTTTACCTCTTCTCCATTGTGCAACCAACCTGCACTACAGTGCTGGAATTCGGTTGTTAGAAACATGGGCCTATCAGCAAATCAGATATCAAATAGCGTAATACGTCTGAAGAGACCTGGCAAATGTATCTAGCTCCCGCAGAAAGAATAAACCACTACATTTAACTCGGACAATAAAATGCGTTGATCGAGGTTAAACTGCCACAAATCTACGTGCGTTCGACGCATTCTTTCTCTATTTTTTGATTATGTATTTTTGCTTATTTTTTCAAGTAACGCCTTCGGACAATCGATTCACTTAGTTCTAGACTGAGAAAACAACGGTGCAGATGGACGTTTCTCGATGTGAATGGGGCCCAGTATGCTTGCCTGTGTATAACCTAATAACTGGACTATAGTGGTCATCTGGTAGCTACAATTCAAACAACTATAGAGAAAATTGTAAAGATCATCTAGCCTCTATGATTTTAATTAATCAGCCGGTATTAGTTAAAAAGGACGCTCATCGATCAATTATTTAGTATAATTAAATTATTGCTACACATTTAGCAGTGCAACACACGTGCTCTAGTATAGACCTTCAAAAATAATCACTACTACTCAAACATCATCAGTCAAAACTTAACCGTCTCAGATTTTGATTGTTATTAGCTGCTTATTTTTACACAAACGGTAGCCTTTCAAAACCTATGACAATCTGTATATTAAACTGTTTGAGAATCAGTGGCTACTCCAATAGAATACGCCTTGAGTATCCTGTTATACTTCGTAGGATTGTCGTTGAGCCATCCAGAGGTAGCTTCCTAGCGTAGTCCTTGATGACCTAGAAGTACTCAATACAATAGTCTTTGAGAACTTATGGTTTCCTTCACCTAATAGATCTTCAAGAACTATGACTATCCATTAAAAGGTTATGTAGTGGATGCCTATCTATACATAAAAATATTAGAAGAAGGACTCTACATTGTGGTAACGATTACTTGAATACTCAACGTAATCAATGCTAATAAGTCGAGTGTTCATCGACATCGACGCTAACTCGTTGAGCAGTGATGCTAACCATAGCTAATTGATTGAACACTGACCCTAATTAGTGCTAATTAGTTGAATACTGCCCATAATTAGAATTAGTTGGTTGAGTAGTAATTAATTAATTTACAGTTATATAATTTATGCGGTTTATGATTTCATTCAATGGGTCCTTACTATTGCACGTGTAGTATAAAACGTGGAATCTTGTGATTTGGTTAAATATGAACTGGAAGAAAATAAGCTCCAATTTTGGAATTTACACAGTTTGAAGCGCACCTTTTTTGACCCTTTCTTTTTATATGAGCTAGTGGGATCAATCAGAAAGCCATTTTATAGAGCATCTTTTACTGCATCTTCTCATGAAAAAGACAACTTTTTAATCATATGTTTTGTTAAAGAAAAGTGTATTATTCAAAGCGAGACAGAACTTCGCGATCACCTTTTATGTGACACAATGTATTGTCTTCAATACTATGTCATGTTTTTATAGTCTATAATTCTAAGAATTTTTATTTTTTGTCAATTCTTAATGAGATAATAAAACTGAATATTAAAAAACAAAGTTTATTGAACGATAAAATAACATGTAAACATAAGTATATATAGTGACAGACTGAGAGAAGATAGAGAGAGGAAGCGTGATGAAGCAGAGTAGGGTGTTGACAGATGATGATGGCCTTCATCTAAATTAGGGCTTATGTCAGAATTTTGTGAAAAAATAAGATATTATAATGTGAATTTCTTTTATCATCATCTTTTAAATAATAAGTTTGTCTTCCTTTTTACATGTCTCTGTCGCAAAGAAAAATAGATAATTTTTTGAAGTTCTCTAAAAATTATATTCGATTTTTGATTAATTATAAAGTCACAAAGTTTAGAGAAAGTGATTAAATTTTTAAAAATTTATTTTGAAAAATTTTAATTTTTTCTATTAAAATAGATTACTGCTACATATGAATCAGTAATCAATGTTATTAGGAATTCAGAATGGTAATGCCATCGTTGATTTGACTATATTCAGAAAGAATATTAATCAAAATTTAATTGTTATTTAGAAATACTAAACTCAGTAGTAATTACGATTCTCCTTCTTAAATAAAAATAGATGCTATGTAACGCTTTCTTGCTTTTCTAGAAAAAACAGTTCTTTGTAAAATAGCATCGTATGGAACGTTTATAAAGAACTTTTAGCAATAGACTTCATCTTTTACTTTTCTAATTATCAATTATGTTTTTGAAAAAGCATTGAATAAGTATCAGTATACGAATTCTGATAAAACCTAAATCATGTTGAAACAATTATTAACAACCATATTTATCAAGTGTAACAGTTTCCCAGTAATTGATTTATTAAAATATTTGATAGTAATGTTGTCTATTCGCATAGGAATGAAACAGAAAAAACATCGTTTCAAACAGATCGTTGTTCGAATCTTGCAGTTTCTAGTGAAAAAACTATTTAACAGTTCGTAGTATGGAAACAATCTTAAGTTTCAATTTCATTATCTTCTCATAGTTTTTTATGTTTCATAAATATTTTATACATATAGGTTTTTTGTATGTTCGTTACTGATAAAGGTTATTTAGTTTGACTAAAGATGAGAATAAACGATGACCATCAGCTAAAATCAAGCGTTTCTTATGCAAAACCAGTGTTCTATTGTCTTTTATCATATTTCAAACACTATCTTATCACTTAAAATATACGAGTAACAGTATACTATCATTGAAGCCTGACAAAAAAACCAATCCTAGATGTCAAATCACTTTTAAATCAGGATATAGTGTACTCCATAGAACTTCATAAGTTATACTTACTATAAAAAAAGTTCATGCTCCTAGCCTATTTCTGAGAAGATCGAGCGTTGTTAGTTTTATAGCTAAATATTACCATAAAGCCTGAATCACGTTATACAAAAATGATCTCCGATTACAATATGATTTTCACTACTGGTGGAGCTTCTTACTTGAAACATTTTGATAAAAAAAATTCAAAAACACTTGTTCTAGCGAAAGTATGATCAAAGTATTGCAAGCTACATAAATGAAAAAAATCCTAAAGAAAATTTTTTTCTGAGGTTTTCGAGTTTTTGTTCCTCACTGTAATTTGAATATATCTTTATGACAACAAAAGAATTTTGGTTTTTTTTTAAACTAAAATGTTTAGGATTATCAGCTCTACGAAGAATGAAAATAGCATCGAAATTGCATATCATTTTTTTTGCAACGTGGTTTAGACCTTATGATAATATTTTCCTACGAAACTAACAATATTTGATCTTCTCAGAAACAGACTAAGAGTATGCATATTTTTTATGATAGATATAATTCATGAAGTTCTACAATATAACCTTTGTTTCAGCTCAAAAACAATCGGATACCTGTGAATAGTCCTTCGGAAGTATAATTAGCATAAATTTCAAAAATCTTTGCAATCGAACAACAATGTCTACAAGCATTGTTTTTATTTTTATTTTTTGTGTATCGTTTATTGTGATTTGTAAATAATAGCAGCATTCTAGATCAATTAATTGTACAACAAATCACAAAGTTGTAGAAGACTTGGTAGTTTCCATAACCTCTAAGTTTTATAATATATTGTCAAATTTACAGTAGTATGATTACATATTTTTCAGAAGAATTCCAAAAGCTAATGAATCGTTAAATCCTTGATGGTGCTCCGAACATGAAACACAAAATAGCATCATATAAATAACATCGAATTCAGTTAAACATCTGACAATTATTAATCATATACTACCATTGTTACACACTAAACTACAATATACTATTTAAAACAAATAACAAAAAAAATATAATCTCAATCTATGTATTTTATAGTAATTTATATTGTTAAAAAGTTTAGCTGAAAGATAGTCATGAAGATATTACTTGTTGTCTTCACCAATATACCATTCAGCTTAGATGTTGTTCATTACTATGATTAAATCAACAAGAAACATTGGTATTGTTAATATATTTGCTGTTTGAACTAGAAACTTCATGATATAATTAATTGTGTCAAATAAATTGGTGATGGAGAACGCATGAGCAAAAATCTCGACGCACTCATTTCTTTCCTACCTTGCTATTAAAAAGCATGTAGCGTCATCTGAAAAGATATTGTTTTATTATGAAGTCGCATGAGATCAACGACGAGATCAGAATTATAGTCTTGTTAGTTGTTGTATTCTTCATATAGTTCGAGGATGAACTCGAATAATTTATTGTTATATTATTGATTCATGATCAATCATTTATAGTTAAACCATTCAATTTTTTGCACCTTTAAATACGAAAACGATACGTCATAGAGAAAATTTCCTTTTTGATTTTCTAACTTTCATTAGGAAGGCATAGTAGAATTTTCGAGCTTGATTGCTCTTAACAAGCTAGTAAAATTGATCATCATCAGTACAAATTTATCCAAATAATTTAATACATTAGACAATCCATCATCTAAAATTCTTGATCCAACTCATAATCTGATCTAATATGTGATATGATCCATATTCTAATCCACAGAAATAAATTATAAACCAGAAGTCATTATAAACACAAATGAAAAATTCAAGTTAATTGAACTGCTAAATTAATAATCATATTTAATAATATAAATGTAACTTAACAAAAATCAAAAACGATTTCTCTATGTATTAGAATAAGATAACGATATAGTGATAGAGAAAGTTTTCTTTTTTATGTTTCAATTTTCATGTCGAAGAAATAGTAGACTTTTCAACCTTGACTATTATTGAAAAGCTAGTGAGATCGGTCATCATCAGTACAAATCTATCCAATAATTTAATCCATAAAATAATTCAAAATCTAAAATTCTTCATCTAAATCATAATATAATCTAATCCATAGAAAGATTTCATAAACTTTAAATAGAAAATTGAACAATAAAAATCAAAATTTTCTCTATGACTGCATCGTTTTCTTATTTAATACGTATAAAAAATGCTTCTGATTTTTCTCAACTTACACCTGTATTTTGTAACATTAGTAAAAACTATATTCTAATAGAAAATATCACTTTATACTTACCAAAAATAAATCATGCATTATGTCATCAGGTAGCGATTGAAAAAAACGACAAGAATAATACTACTTTATCATTTAGATATGTTAGTCTTTCCTGCAGCACATCATCCCCTTTAACATCATCTTCTTTACTTTAAAGACAAGCAACAGTACGTTGGCGGCGGATGTATACAGAATATACAAATAATTGTAGCTGAGGGAAGCAATAAATATTAAAATACTTTCACACAGAATTTGATTTTGTATGGCACTATGATTTTAATAGTACAAAAGATATGAATAGAAGTAATACTTTCTTCTGATTTTAATATTTACTTCGAAAATTCAATTTTTTATTTGTGCTGCGACGTCTTGTTGTACTATTATTTTGCCTTACTCTCATACACATCAATATCTTGTATTACATTTTTTGTTAATCTGTTTCAATTGAAGTATTAGCATAATAATGTTAATACTTAGCTTGTTTATTTATAGAAACGATGTTTTTGATATCGCCTTCCTAAATAAACCAGTAATCTAACATTTTTTAGAATTAATCAATCATACATATTTCATTTATTGTTGCTTGATCCGAACCATATTTTTTCTGATAACTCATCTTAAAGAAGGTATAGTTTATACTTTGTGACAAAACTACGTTACATCATCAACGTTAACGAGACGGTTAAGACAGTTATCATTTGCTCTAAAACGAACAAATTAAAGAGAATGTTTCGTAATCTAACATCTTTTTATATTGATCGAACTTACATCGAAATGAGGCCTAGAAAACTTTTTCAATTGAATAAAAAATTTTCATCACGTGTAATATTGTAACCACCAACACTTTCTATACCATTGTTTCTTTTTTGTTCATATAGTTATTATCTACTATGTGTACTGATTTTTTCGTTTTTTACTATAGATTATATCGTCATTGGTTCGTCATTGTGGAAGAAATACCCATTATCCAGTTGAGGAGAAGAAAAAACAAATAAGAGAATTCTCTACTAAACTGAACATATGGAGACTCGCTCAGCTTTTTCTCCCAGAAGCGCTGTTTCAAAACTCTTGTAAAATTATTTATCTATATTATTTCCAAAAATGTGATAGCAGAAAAGATGAAATTAATTTAGGATTATCGTTGAACAAGTTTTCGACAGAAAAGTTTACATATAATAGTACTGAAAACCAAAAGTAAAAATCGATCTTAGATTTGAATTTCGCATCCTCAATTATCTTTAGTCAAATTTTATGGAAAACGTAATCCACAAAAAAGTTTAGAAAAACTGATATCCCATTCAAATTCCTCGACTTCGATTATTTTTGATCGTGTTTTATTGAAAAGGAACCATTCTGTTTCGACATCATTTTTCGACCAATGAATGAAGTGCAGACATACAAGCAAGCAATCAGACAATTTATGTTTGCTAGACGTTATCTTGAATTTTTTTTTATCATAAAATTACTTTTAACGACTAATATGAACGATTTCTCATCTTTTAGTGGAAAAAGATCAAGTAGATGGTGAGTTCATTACATACCATCTTGAGAACATTAGTGTTGCTTCTGATAGAAATGAACTATATTCTTATATTAAATAGAGCTAGTATATCATTCGTAACTCTAAATATGTCACAACTTACTGAACAATACACTCATAGAACTCAATGAGAATTATTTCAACTGTATTTTATTCTTACATTATTAATTGAAAGCATTTCCTCTAATTATTTACTTTCATTTGAATCAGTCGAACTATTATTTGTCGCAAGATATAACTCATTAGTCTTTGTTCGTTACTTCTTTCAATAAAAAAAAAATAGAAAATATTCTTATCTACAGTAGATGCATATTATACAAGTGCGCAGTTTTTCACCGTGAGTATAAATTTTTATCATGAAATAACATTCTGAAAAAGTTTTTGCTGAAGTCTTTTCAGCAAATAATTATCAATGGCGTTTCTATTTTTATTCTCTATAACCGGTCAAAAGCACACATCTTTATTTAATTCTAAAAGCTAATAGAGTTTTTTCTTCCCGTGTAACTCGACACGCAAAGTACGCGTACATAGTGTCTCGTACGTAATGCGTATAAGCGCGCACGGTGATACATTACATGCATTTTGGCGTACAGGATGACATGAGTTATTATTGAAACCACTAACATAAAGAGAAACCTATACTTAAATATTAATTAAGAATGTTCTTTATATTTGCCATTCTTTTGTTTTTTATGATTGTTAAAATTTTAACATTATTTTAAACAAGATGAATATATCATAGAACACTATTGAATTTGACATAATGAAATGCTTTTCACTAAAATGAAATTCACAAAAGATTTGCATTTCAATTCATATATTTTTAGTGGCAATTACTATTTATTTATTATTTCTTATAATAAAAAATACTGTTTCTTTGTTAATCGTTCTTTTTGAACGCTGTTCTTTTTTTATTTCTTAGTTAAGAAAGAAAAGACAATAATACAAGAATACAATCCAATATAACTACATAGAAATATTTACATTTAATAAAGTCTTTTAAGTGTATATGTGTCTTTCATATATTTACTTATCTTTTCCAGCCTGAAAAACAAATAATTTTTTTTAATTAAAAAAAAAAAGGATTTTTTTATTTTAAACCTTACTGGATAAACAAAAGATGTTAATTTTTGACATTGATTATAGCAACAAATTTGACAAGTATATAAACCCATATTATCATCAAAAGTAGCATTTCTAATTACTAAATCTGTTTTTTCACCGAGTGTATCTATTAATTCATCACGTGGATCAAACCATTGTGTTTTACATTCATCTTTTCGATAATTACTAATACGACACATTAATGAAATATAACTACGTGGTTCAAATAAAGCTTGGAATGTATGAACTATAGAAAAATGGAAATATATTCGATTGAAAAACTAATTTTTCTTACCGGTAATAGATGTATCTGTAGAAAAATTTGTTGCAATTGAATTTATCTCTATTTGATAAAATAAAAAAAATATAAATTTCTTTTCTTTTTAGGATTATATTTACCGTTCATATTAACATGAACATTAAATGTTTGTTGAGCATAAATTTCCTGATGTACTCCTATACATTGATAAATACCATTCATATCAAAACGAATTTTTTTTATATTAATTGTTGATACTATTGAAACACCGAGAAAAGAATCATCAATATTATCATCTTCTTCTTCCAAAATACTCTAATTAAGAAAAAAGAAATTGTATATAATAGTTTTTCTTTTCAAATAATTGCAGAAACTAACTTTTGAAATAAATGATTCAATTAAAGTTCCATTATGAAACCAAAATATATCAATTGTATCAAAATTTGATAGGAATGAACATGTTAATTGATATTTTGAACCTTCATTAATAGTGATTTCACTTGGTGAACTTAATATTGATTGAAATGATATTGTTTTATGCTTTCTTAAACGGCTTAATAATATTGATGATGATGTTGATGAACAATTAACCATTATTATAATTGATAAATACTATTAAACAAAGAAAAAATGATATTAATTAAAAACTTTTAATAAATTAATAATGAAAATAGAAAATACTTACAAAAAAAGTAAGAAATGAACATGTCATCATAATCATTGTCTGTCTATTTGTATATATGACGATGTGTCGTTATATTTTTAAATTATGGAAATGACTTGTGAACGATGTACGACGACGATGACTTCGATTAGCATATTATGCAATGAATGACGCCGCTCGAATCAAACTAACGGTTCTTCTTCTCTCTTTTTTTTTCTTTTGCTCTTATAAAAAAAAAGAAATGAGAGACAAAGAGACAATATGTCAACACGACTTCGGTCATTGTGACCCTAATCTTATCTCTTTTTTTCTCTTTATTCTTAGTCTCGTCAACCAATTACAATAATTTCCGAAGCGTAATTAAATAGAAGAAGAAAAAAAACGAGCCAGAGAGATAGACATGTTCATTGGATAATGCAATGTCTCATTAAAATTGAATATATCAAAATAGGATGAACGTAAAAAGAGAAAAATAATGAGTCTCATCTTATCCTTCTTTCTAATACGTAATTTAATCAGAAACATAACGACGTAAAATGATTAAAAAAAAAAGAAGGAAATGAAAAAGCTGAATTTCTTCATCCATATAAACGGCATTTACGTACGATTATTATATCTTAATAAAGAGTTATTCAGTCTCTTCATAAAAAAAAAAATCCAACGACGAAGATATGAAGATCAACGTGTTCTCTTGTTTTTTTGAACTTCTATATAAATTATTTTATAAATAACTTTGAGCAACATTATATGATAGATAAATCAAATAAAGATTAATCAATCGATAAAAATATTCTAAAGAAAATTTATCGATTGGTTATTGCATATTATGCTAATTCTTATTGATTGATTGATTGATTGCATTTTTATCAATCAATAATACTAGATTTTGGACATACAAACACATTTTAAAATATTCAATTTTCATTTCCTGATGATTTTTTCATTTGATATAATTATATTATTTAGAAAAAAAATAAATAGTAATGATGAAACATGTATTAAATTGCATATCATAAAAATAGTTTGTTCTAGAAAAAAAAATGTACTGAAAGAACATCTTCTAACATTTTTCATCTATATAATTAAAAAATTTATTATTTATAAAATATATTCTTTCATATTTTGTTTAAAAAAAAATTATTAAATGATTAACTTTATCTTTAGAATACATGTTCAATTATATGAAATTCTATTTATAACAAGGTCGAATCATTCTGTAGTTAGAATTGTACGTAATGATCTTTTTCTTTTCGATTGTAAAGAAAATAATTTTGAGTATAATTCAAATCTCATATTCAATGAAATTTCTTCTTTTATCATATATTAAAACGATTTCTGTAGAATTAATTAATATCTTCAGATATATTTCCAAAGATTTTGACTTTATAAGTCTTCATTTTTTTGCTAAAAAATTAATGATTGATTAAACTCTAATAAGGAAAAGATATTTTTCATTGATAAACTCTTACAAGGAATCTTAAATTGTTATACTAATAATCCATTATTTTTGTTTATTTCATATTATACAAAATATATCATTTGGTTACCTTGAGAATTTTATTAACCATTATAGAATATTATCTATTATTAGTTAAGCTATATTTTGATGATATTTGAATTCATAAGAAAAAAAAACGAAATAATTATGTTAATAAAATAGTGAAATTTTATATTTACTAAATCCAGACTAAAACTATAAAATATAAATAACAATTAATTATCAAAAAAATGATATTATCATTCATTATAAAATACAAAAGTATAGAATATTGTATTATAGAAAAAAAAGATTTTACAAATGAAAGCTAATATTATTATATTTTTAACGAAAATGTTAATTTAAAATAAAGGAATCTTTTTAATTGTTGTATATTTTAGTATTATAAATCTATTTTTTTGTTTGAAATTCTACCTATTGAAATATAAATAAGTATATAAAAAAA
>JAJEKB010014344.1:0-16122 GCA_022393335.1 Macrotrachela quadricornifera
AAAAGACAATTAGTAATAGATATTCATAGGATAAAGTATGGACGCACTGATGTGCAGGCAGCATCAGTCACTTGTTTTGATTGCGCTTTACTAAAGACTATCGAAGACCAAGAATCCGAATCTGATATCAGTTTAGTATTCGCTCGACTAAAAGAAGGATCATATGAATAAAACTGAAAAGCAATTGTGGGTTTGTTTGTGGCAGTTGAAGGTCAATAAGCATCATGTCAGGAAATGCTTTATAGTCAAAACAACATGGTTTGGTTGAGAATAGGTAAGATTAGTTAAGGTAATTAAGAGTAGCCGAACAGTTAAACTCTAACGAGTGTTTCATGACAAAGTTTGATTTTTGCGGTTTCATAATAAAAATTGTTTGATTATAAATTTCACAATTTTTCTTACAAAGCCAAAGTTAATTGAGAAGTTTGAAAACTAAAATGGGCGATCATCTGGATATGTACAACTAAATAGGGGCGGCTAACCATGAATGGCATCCTGAAGGGACGCCGACGAACGACTAGCTGCCCTCTGGAATGTTGCTTAAAGGAATCTTTCCGGCAGCAATAGAACCTCTACGTCGACAGGATGAATGTGGTGATGAATCAATAAAAGGTGATGATAGTGATGATATATTTGATGATTTAAATAATATAGAGGATTCTGAAATATTCCCTTTTCTGAAAAAAAGGGTTATATCGCAGATAATGTGCGGCTAAAAATTCAATAAAGCTTATGTGTCTGTCCAAGCCAATCAGAAAACAACATAAGCTAAATTAATAGGATTACGTGTTAATCTTTGCTAAGACGGTACACCAAAGGTTTTAGAGGTCGAGAAATCGAATGGCACTATTAGTTTTTTGATATTTTGTAAAATTTTTTTTAATCGTAAAAGCTACTTTTTTACAAAAATAATGATTTTTTTATAAAGTTCGACCAAAGGTTTTTGGGGTCGCGGAATCGAATAGCACTATCAGTTTTTTATGATCTTGGAAAAAGAAATTGTTTTTTAAAAACGATGATTTTTTATAAAGTTTGAGCAAAAAGTTTATGTGTTGGGAAATCGAATGACGCTATTAGTTTTATGAATTTTTTTAGTAAAAAAAAAACTTTCACGAAATAATGATTTGTCTTGTAGATTGGAGGAGAGATCGTGTACGATAAAATAAGTTTGTAGTTTTATAGGTATGCCTGTTTCTAAAGTTTATCAGTATGTGTGTATTTACTTCAGTTGGAAAACTGTGTCACTTAGAATGAATATTTAAAACTTGTGATGTTCTATAAGAAAATCTACCAAGGGTTGTCGAAAGTAACTTATAGAATTCGAATCTCGAGTCAAATTTGAGGCTAATAATAAGTAAATAAGCAATTCAGTCTGTTTTGTTATTTTCTAAAAAGGTTTGATTCAACATAATCGAAAATCGGTAAACCAAGATTGAATGAGTTTTACCATATTAATAATAATTAATAACATGAACTTTCTCCAGTAAAAAGTCACCAAAGATAATTGGTTATAGGAAACCTAAAATTGAGGTTAGTTTTTCAATATTGTTAGTTATTGATTAACAATAAATGAATGAACCAGTTTTCGATAAAACTTGACTAATCATTATCAAGTATAGAAAATCCGAATTCGCAGTAAATAAAAGCTTTTTTGATCTATTTTTCTTAGCCTTTTTAATGAATTCCTTGTTATTTTGAGCTTGAATTAAAAATAGTCGACGGTCATGAATCTATGTTCAACATTGATTCTAATAGAAACATTTTTCTTTGTACATTACTAAACGTCAGAGTTTTGAATGAGATTTATACAGAATTATGTACAAACAAGAAGTGACTGCTTCGTGTCCTGTTGTTGAGTCTCCATAGACATCAACCTTGAAATAACATTCAAAATAAGCGAAGATTTTTCCTAGACTTCAATGTGATGTACTCTATTGATAGCAGTTTTTCAATAGTTTGGTTTTTTAGTTCCTTAGTGAGTGTATTAACACATCTTCAATAACGTTTTGAGAGCAATTCAAACGAGATGCATCTATTCGGTTGAAACCTGAACTAATATTGAAGGATATAGCGATGTGAACTATAGAAACGACTAGTCGTGAGTGGCCGACCGGAGGGAGGCCGACGAACGACTAGACGTTGATTTAGAACGTTATTTCAAAGCATAGTTTGAAAAAAGTCTCAAGTAACTTAAGTAGATTTTTCAAAGAATCGAATGAATCTTGTTTGATAATGAATCCGGCAAAATATCATTTTGTAAAAATGAAAAAGAAACTGAAAGCTGATGAACACTACACGATGTCTTCTGAATGTTGGGAGTTTTCGATTACGTATCGATATGCTATGAGTAAGCTACTTTTGTATGCATGCCAATCTTGATATGACAAATGATAGACAGAAAAGTTTGTCAGCGCAGTCCCTTTAGGACTAAAATGTGGAACTCACATATCTTTGAAAAACCGAGCCTCAGCTAAATAAGCAAAGGAACCAATTTCTGTATCGCACCTGTCTGTAATGAACAGGTGTCTGTAATGGAGGGGTGTCTGTAATGGGGGCTGTCTGTAATGGGTATGTCTGTAAGGGGGGGGGTCGGGGGAGGAACCGCAAAACTTCGACTTAAAACTTATACTCACATTTTTCATATGTGAGTTCCACAAAAATAAACCGTACATGGAAACGGCTAGTCGTGAGTGGCCGACCGGAGAGAGGCTGACGAACGACTAGTCGTTGATTTAAAAAGTTTATCATGAGTGCATCAAGTAAGGTTTGAGGTAACTTAATAGACTCTCAAAAAACTCGATTCTTTAGGAAAACTAATTGTTTATTAGACATTTTATATAACAAAGCATATCCAATAAAGAGATCGTGAATATTAACAGTGTTGTTTGCTTATTGTAGCGTAAGCAGAAATAAATATGTAGTCGTGTCGTTCTAAAACTTTAAGAAGCTGTTCGGAATTCTCTAGTTTGAAAAAAAGATATATTTTTTCATGGAATTGCGGTTTGGAGTGATCGTCACTTGGCCATGCTATTGAACTTGATGAACAAACTGCAACATCTGAACTTTATCTAATTCCGTTTTCTTAAATAAACAGTCGTATAGCAATCAATATTGCACTTAAAAAAACATGAATGTTTGTTTCTCCGTTTTTTTCAAACAAGTCAGAGTTTAGGATTAGAAAAGATGACTTTTCAAACCATTGAATATGGTCAAATATCTGTATTAGACTTGATCAATCTCAATCGAAGACAAATAACTCAAAATTGAGGTTCTTGTCATTTATATTTGAATCTATATAGAAATATTTCTATAAAACGATCATCGCTAGAGTGGATGTTCTTTTCGTAGCTTTCATGCAACCGAGTGGATTGAGATAAAAGATAATCCAAATGAAAATTATTTTGAATGATAATCACACTAAATTTTCTTTCAGAAAAGGGTCAGCGAATCCGTAGGATGAGCGCTACTTGTTTATCATATATAGGATTTAAATTTAAATTCTTTATTTGCACATGAATTTACATCATCTCCTCTAGCATTATGTGATATTCGAGATTGTAAGTTATTAAATCAACAGCAAAAGTCAGAAGTAATAAAACTGTTTGAGAAAGAATGTCCAACTGCTTTTAGAACAACTAATCCAACAACAAATTACGATAAATGGGCATTAATTATTGATGGTGGTCAATTATTAGAGATCAGACCATTGAAAATAAATGGTACTGTTTATGATTATGCTCAGCAATTATTACAAAACCATATCATTCCAGAATTTCAATTTTATGAACGTATAGATATTGTCTTTGATTCAGCTCAAAGTAAAACTATTAAATCATTTATTAAACGTCATGGTTCCGAAAACAAACATCATCAACAGAATTATAATTTAAAACAAACAGATGTTTTAGAATCTGCTAGATTTCATGATTTTGTACATGCTAATCGTGCTAAATTAGCATCTACTGTTCGTTCTTGTTGGACACTGGATGATCTTATTGACTTTTTACCTGTTAATAAACAATTAATAATAGCTGGTCCACAAGAAGAAAGTATTAGATTAATCAATAATAATTCATCATTTGCATCAAATCTCGAAATTGTTGATAGTTTACAATCGAATCACGTTGAAGCTGATACAAGAATATTTTTACATGTATACGATATTCAAACTGATAATGATTTTGGACCATTTAATGGAGTAGTTATACAATCAACTGATACGGATGTTTTTATTTTATCATTAGCTCATACGAAACTGATGATGTTCTCAAATATTTATATTAAAAAAATCAACACATTCACCAGATCATTTACATATATTGATATTAAAGAAATTGGGGAAGTAATAAAAAATAGGTGGTGTATAGATGAACCAAATGTGTTTCTAGTATTACATGCTTTATCAGGTTCAGATACAACGTCTTTTACTCGTAATATCACAAAATTAAATTATTTCTCCACTTTTTTATCAAATCCAGATCAATATAAAAATTTATTTAAATTTGGTGATAATGCAAAAATTAGTATTGAACCAATTCAAGCTGCTGAAGATTTGTTAATCGCATGTTATAAAAGTACAAGAAGTTCGAAATTGTCAATGATTCAAACAACAACATCATCATTATCCTCGTCATTTTCAACAACAACAACAACACTAACACAACCATCAGGTCGCACAACATTAAATTCATTAAGACAATTTTTAGCGTTAAAATATTTTAAAAGTGCAACAACAGATATATGCATAAAATTACCACCAACAACAGATTCGTTTTATCTTCATTGTGAACGAGCATGGCGACAAACTTTTACATGGAAAAGGACGTTTGAACAGTTCGACATTATTAGTTTATATCCAGTGGAAAATTATGGTTATCAACAATTAAATGATGGCAAACTAATGGTTCGATGGATATCACTTCCAGCTATACCAGATGATTTGACTTTGACTAAATGTATAAAATGCACAACTGGTTGTAATCGATGCAAATGCGCAGTAAATAATTTAGTATGTACACCTTTTTGTGGTTGTAAACATGATAAATGTCAGAATCGTTCAAAAAATCGAGTAAGATTATAAATAATATCACACTCAAGCATTTTATTTGTGAATTACGTGTATTTTGATTTTAGACGACAACACAATCAACAAAACCAATTTCAACAAAAACAACATCATCATTGACCAATAAATATTCTTTTGATTATATCAATGATAATGATAATGATTATGTTGATGATGAAGGAGAACAAGCAGATGAAGAAGATGACGAAGGAGAACAAGAAGAAGAAGGTGATGATGAAGAAGGAGAAGTAGGTGAACTTACTTATCGACGAAATGTACGTATTAAATCTACCATTAATATATATATATATATATATATCTTTTGTTGCACTTGCCCATTATTAGTAAAATTTTACTGCCAAAGTAAGTATTCCTATAAGGCTCCAGTTTCTTGTTCTAAACGTTTTACACTGATTGGATCATCTTTTGATGAGTTATAATAATTTTGTTGTAGTCCAGTTTCTTGAATTTTTCTGAAAATGCATTGATTGTAATGGACATTACAACCCTTAATTTTCGAATTAGGAAATACATTTTTAAGAGCTGCAATTGCAGCTTTCTCAAAACCGACCGTGATGGTTTTGAAATTTAAAATTAAATCATGTTTAAGAGCAATGGTTCGTAATTCATTAAACAATAATAAATAAATTGACTTGGTTTTGTTTGATAAAGAACAATAAAGAACTGGTACTGTATCATTCGAAACAGACGATTCAATATGAGTTGGTATATAGTTGTCCGAAGCGTGATGGACATGATTTGAAAGTTTCGTCCATGAATAAATGATCAACTACAGATAAATCTTATAATGATTGTATTGTACCCAAGACAATGTATCGAGGGTTATGGCGGCCGATAATAACAAAACTCTGATTGTCTAATGACATCGACCATTTACCTAAAAAAAATCAAGCATATTTATTAAAAGACATCAACCCATATTTATCTAACATGGCATAGCTTCAAGAACAAATTCATTAATAGATCTTGAAAGAATAGGATAATTTTCATTCTTTGTCCGGTATGATGAATATTTATTTGATGATACTGAGACAATACGCAAACATCATTCGAACTATTTGAATATCGTTTAATAAGTTCAGAATAATATATTTGTTTAATGGGTGTTTGAGCTTCACGTATATTTTTCTTCAAGTCTGTTTTAAATTGTTCAATTTCATTTCGTGTTTTGTCCGGATCATGGTTGTGTGGCGATGTGATAATAGGTAAATCATCACTTCTTTGAACAACACGTCTATGACAAAAACCAATACGTTCACAGCATCAATTAGTAGTAGTATTGCGAATTCGTTCACGATGATAACGATATTCATCAAACAATAAACATTATTTACCTTTAGTAGTTTCAGTAATCGAAAACATTTTGATTTCAATGCATATGTTATATCATCAACATATGTATTTATATATGTTTTAAGAGATAAAGAAAACAATGGAAACAAGCACATTATGTTTCTTCTGGTATATTATACATGACTATAATGTTATGTGCGAAAAACAATCATGTTTACTAATAGAAAACAATCATCTGGATTTTCTGCTGATGATAACATTCATTTTAAAATTATTAGATAGTGTCATTGCGGTCTACTTAATTTCCTCCTCAGAGATAAGATTTTTTTTATTGATATTCGAAAGTTGTTTATTATGAAATTTGTCGATGAAACGAGAATATACCTATTTTTCTATTAAATATATTCATGATGAACTTGTCAGTTAAGAATAATAACACATATTTCTTATATTGAAAGGTCAGATAAAATAAACTCATAAAAAGAAAAAAAAACTAATTTAATATAATATTAAAAAAAAAGAAGCAAAACACGACCGAATAATTAATTTATTATAATAATAGCCGTCATTTATTCAATGATGAATAAACTATTCTGATAACGGTCAAATAAAATAAATTAATTGAGGCCCGCCTCAGAAACGAGATTTGTTATTTTCTCATCTGATTTCAATGAAAATTTCAGAGAATGTTAGTCTTGGCTAGAATAGACTATGGTTAAAATATCTCCCCCAAATCTCAAAGAAATGCACAAGTTTTAGCCAATTCAGTACCCCTTACACCGGCAAGGTTTTCACAATGGGATTACGGGCTAATCATGTCGGAGTAGTCTTTAAATTGTAGAGTGATCTTAGGGCCAGCTTCTCACGATCTCCGATTTTTAAATTTCTCTTTGTTTAATTTTGGAAAATACTTTTTCGAATAATGTTTAAATTCAAAGTACTCATTAAAATGAAATATCTAAGTTTTTCATTTTAGCACAAGAGAAATTTAAAAAACGGAGATCGTGAGGACCTAGCCCTGATTGTCCTTTATTCAAAAAAAAATTATTCCTTCTGTATTGAGTTATTATTAAGAAATTCTTCCCGCATAAACGGTATGGTCGAAAAAATTGATTTTAAGAAAAATGAAAAAGAAATTCGAAAAACATGATAGTGGATCCAAATCTGTTTGTTTTTCGAGAAATCATAAATATTCTGAAAAAGGAGACTTCGCCGCATCCTTCTACGACAAAAACTCAATTTCGACTTTTCGAAAAATCAACTTTTACTGCTCCAAATCTAATAGTTATTCAATATAGATAGAAATAATTTCTTCATTTTATGAGTTTTCTTTTTCTTCTTCTTTATTAATATAATGAATTATTGTTAAATTGGAACACGACAATAATTCATTATATCACTAAGGAATCCTTTTTTTCTTTCATATTCTTTCCTTTTATGAAGCATGTCAGATGGCTATACATCCGGCACAGAGAAACGCTTCCTATTAAAAAAATACAGACTATACCGTGAAGGTCGTTATACCATACATATACATGCTCATATATATATATATATGTGTGTGTATGTATATGTATGGATTACCTTATTGGTAGACATCGTCCCATTGTGTTCTTTCAACTTGACAGAGTTTCTCTATATGCGCGCGAGTGTCTCTCAAATAACAAAAAATAATCTTTTTTATTTTTTTCGAATCTTTATTTTTCAAATAGAAACAAAAAAACACACACAGTTACAACTCCTTTTTTATACTTTCAACGTTTTTCTTATATATTTGAAGATGTTGGTGGTTTTCAGGTAGTACACGTTGTCCTATATCAAGAGCACGTTCATAAAATGAAAGTGCTTTCTTATAGTCACCTTTCTTGTCATACACATCGCCTATATTATTGTAAGAAATAGCCAAATGAGGATGATTTTGAGGAAGAGTTTTTTGATAGATTTCATGTGCTTTTTCGTGAGATGAAAGTGCTTTTGAATAATCACTCAAGTTGTCATACACTAAACCAATATTAGTGTAAGAAGCAGCTAAATCAGAGTGTGTAGGAGAGAGAATCTTCTGATTGATTTCAATTGATTTTTTATAACATGTAATTGCTTGTGTATATTCTCCTTGGTTTCTCTTGATCATTCCAAGCATATGATAAATATGCGCTTCTTCACCTTCATCAGGTTTTTGATCAAGCATAATTTCATAGATTTGTTGAGCCTTATCAAATTCTCCAACTTTAATTAATAAATTACCTATACGATCCCATCCTTTTGCGTATGGATATGTCTCTTTGCGTATCTGCTCAGTTAAACTATGCAAATCAGGATCATTATCACTTGTTAGTATTAATTTTACTTCCCAGAGACGATTGTTGTTGTCCATTTGTTTTATATCTCGAATTCGAAAAACCGAGTGCATGGAGAAGAGAATTTCTTCTTCACGTTTAAAATCACTAACATCACGAACATTGGCAAAAGGTGTTGACGGTATGGATGGATCAATTTTCATGGCGAATAAAATGCCTACTGAATTAGACGTTTTCATGGTTTTATGAGCAAAATCGAGAGATACTTGTCGATTCGTACTGCTGGATAAAAAATTATTAAAAGATAATAGTCCACCTTTTGTGTTGAATAATTTATCAAAGTCTGTTTGTGAAAGACCTTGACCACGATACACGATAAATGTATTCGAATGAGTAAGCCCAGCATATTGTTTGGAGTGAAGTTGTTCAATATGCTTGTGAAGATCTTTAATGAAGAAGCCCATATTCACAATGAGGTCTGCTTCCATCATTCGTAAAGCATAATTTAACATTGAAAAAAGAAAACATTGATAAGTATACCACCAGATTGGAAGATGTTTATGATATTCTTGTTCGAGTTTGTCGACATTTTTCAGTTCCTCATTATTACCAATAAATTGTTCTCGGCAGTAGACAATAAAGTCGTTGATATGCTGTTGTTCAAAATTAATTGTTAAGAGAATTTCCTTTAGAATTTGCGTATACATAAAGGATTGATCGAGTTGATTCAGATTTTTATTTGTTACGTCACCATTCGTGACTACAAAGCTCATCGAAATGGTGTTTTGATCATATTCATGGGCAGCCTGTTTCAGTCCTTCACAGATTGGTTTAATGTCTGTGAAGACATCTTTGACCTTTGGCCAATTTTTCGCCCATAGCTCATGGCGAGCTTTGTTTCCACAAAAAATATAGATCTTGCTGACCTGTGGCATTTTGTGAACAATAGGTACTGTTATTTCTTCAAGTGCACCCGATGAAATCATAAATATGTTTTCTTCTTCAATGCTGTTAATGAAGTTGGCACATTCATTTACTGTGGTAAATATATGTACGGTGTTCACAACTTCTCGTAATTTGGACATTGTATTAATACAATCAACATTTTTAACTTCATCAATACTGCTGTCAAGTCAGACCAATAGAAAATTTTGAATACGGTGAGTATGTGGAGCTTGCCATGGCATCGTACTGGTATGTTGAATTGACTCTTCTATTATTGCTGGCTTTGTATTCTTAGTTCCCATAATGTACACCTCGGGACAAAAGTCTTTCCCTTTCAATTCGTTTCTATACTCTCATACTTTACATCAAATTTATTATCAAATAAAGATATGACATGAGAGTTTTATTTTAGTATGGTATACAGATCACATTTAAATAAAACTCTCATGTTATATCTCTATTTGGTAATAAATTTGATGTTAAGTATGAGAGTATAAAAACGAATTGGGAGGGAAAGACTTTTGTTCGGGAGTGTATATAGTTCAGAAGAATGTGATGAATAATGATAATGAAAGAGTGAAAAAAAATGTTTAAATTTATATGCTTTTGAAATCTTTTCAAAATTTTTCTAATTAGTTATGGATGTCGATGTTTTTACTTTATCTGATAGATATCAGTATAAATATTCGTTGATAAAAAACGAACGAAACGAACGCAACTTTATTTTTATTGATATTCTGATCAAAAGAACGAAGATCTCCGAAAACAAAATACCATATAATGTTTTTGCCTCGTGACTTTTTTATAGTATTTTCCTTTGACTTGTCGTAAACTGTTGAATAGATAAGAATACAAAATTATCTTTGTTCTCTTCTAACATGTAATGTAATGTTCGAAAGTGCATATACCAACTACACCTGTAAAAGATTAATCTTACGGCAAATTTTTCGAAATAAAATTATATAGAATATCAGTAATTCTATAAATATACTATTACTAGCGGAGGTACCCGATGAAAGGAGAATATGGTTAAAGCTTTGCATCTTTCACTCGATTTTTTCTGCTGTACATAACGCGTCCTCTACGGGACTGTTCCCCACTGTGAGTGAGCTATCTGTAACAGAATTTTTCCCGTCACATCTGAAACCTCTAGCACAGGACTTTTACCGGTATGCGTCAGGTATCTTTAACAGAATTGTTCCTGCTATGCGCTAGGTGTTCGCCATTGAACTCTACTCGCCGTGCGTAATCCCTCTTCCACAGGACATTTTTCATGGTACCTGGAATCTCTGCTACAGATCTTACCGCGTCGTGTGGGGGTATCTTTTACTGAACTTTCCCTACCGTGCATCAGGCATCTTCAACAGAACTCTTCCCATTGGGCTCAAGCTGACAACCTTACTCGCATCCACTCTGAACACGATCACTCTCAAATTTGCATTGAACTGCGTCATTTGATTAGAAAGTGAGTAAAATCACGGTCTCTTACGGCTTGGATGAAATTTCACGCACGCCTCCCTTTCTCACCTCCTGTCACTCTGCTGACTTTTCTTAGCACTCAAAGAGCTGATGCGGATAGTTTCGTGATGCTATCTCTCACGATGACTGAATACATAGCAAACAGACAAACATTCTTCTCTATATATATAGATGCGTCATCGTTGTGAGTCAAGAAAAAGAACAAAATATGTTGTTTCTGTGAACCATAGAAAATAAATAGATACGCCATAGTTGTGAATCAAAGAAACTCGTATATATTTTTCACTTATAACCTATTAGAAATCTTCGATTTTCACGTTTAGACCAAAGAATCATCGATACAAAATGATTAATCTTAGAATCATAACAAATTCGCTAAATTTCTGGAAAATTGACGCAAAGTTAATTGTGATACGACTTCCGTGAAATTTCACCCAGACGCCCTCTTCCTACTCCTATTAATGGTGGAAACACTTTTTAAAACTATCTCTCAACTCAGGAAAGCACCATGGAAAATTTTGTAATGTTAGCTATTACAGTACTATCGGGGTGAGATTTCACCCACACCTCATACCCAGACACACCCAAATGACCATGCCAACTCCTCCGTCAACCTTGTTTGGGACCCAGAGAAACATCGTAAAAAGTTTGGTGATCGTAGCTTCTACGGGAACTGAATGCATAGCGAACAGACAGACAAATAGACAGACAGATATCCTTCTTTATATATATAGAAGATAACACAATCGAATTAATCTATTTAAAAATATCAAGTCTCATAGGTTTTTCCTATTAGTAATTATTATTTATATTATTCATGGTATCAAAATACATTTGATTCAAGTAACTTTTAAAATTAAAGATTAAGAGTATTGATAATCTTAAACCATTTTTGAATGATCAATTCTGATAATAGAATTGATTAAATGATTGAAAGAATATTACAATGATGTTCATAGTGATTAATTAGAAATGAAGAATTTTGTTGTCTAAAACAATTTCTAATACTATTCAGTTTGACATCAATAAAATTCTAAAGATTCATGTAATTACTACTGATCTTTTTGGATGAGGTTTCAATACTTCATGAATTTCTCTTTGATTATAATAATTAATGATTAGATTTCCATAAAAAATTATATAATAATTATTCACTTATTATATTATACATTCTGGTTGACTTGAAAATTGCTTGTACAAGACAATGTCCTATAGACATTAGTAATAGAAATATTCGTACTATTAGGTAAATATTACCTATATTCTCCTACTTAGTAATCAGTTGAAACCTGACTTATTGAATAATTTTTACATGCGAAAAAGAAAAGTTAATCAAGCATAACTTGACGTCATAAAGGGCGTCAACGTTGCATCAAACATAAAAAATAATTTTGTCATGCGCTGATAAACGAAGTATATAAAGGTGCGCTCATACTAGTAAAGATATGTTCTCCAAGTGTTATTTATATTTTCTACATTTATAAATAAGCAAATAGATATTAATAATGCGTGAGTAATTCATAAATTCTCTTTAATCTGCTCATATTATGTTCTGTTTATTAATTAGATTTTCTCACGAATCGTTTGGAACGCCAAGCGGGTATAGACTTTAATGGTGATGGATATATCGGCGGACAAGGTACAACTTAAGAATGTATTATATAGTTTTAATTATTGTCTTGTTTTCTCGTAGGTTTATGGGGTCATTTAGAAAGAGCAACTCATTTTGATTTTAATGGTGATGGTATCATTGGTCGTATGCCTGATATATATTATGGTGGTTACGGAGGTTATGGTCCATATGGCGCCTACGGTGGTGGCTATGGTGGTTCTCCTTATGGTTATGGATTCTATTAATAGTAAAAGTTGTTCAAATGGATATTCTTTATTATATGTGATGCAAAATACTTTATTTATGTAGATTTTTCTTAAATAATAAACATGCATATAAGGAAATATTGATAAATACAAATGATTGAACTAAACTTTTGCAAAAGTTATAGAGACCAAACAAAGCTACGTATTGAAAAAACATTCGTTTTCATCAGAAGAGATTAATTTTTGAAAATTATGCATGTACTAGTGAGAAAAATTATTCGTACATTTGCGATAATGATAATATTTTTCGTTATTTATAGTCTTAAAATGGATTAATTTATAAAATTATTAAATATAGAAAAGTAGAAATGATATGTGCTAACTACTTTCTTTATTAACGAGAATAGTATATTTTTCGGTTTTTTTGTATGATAGTTATAATATTCTAGAAGAAAGAGCATATGTTAACCTTTTACTTCTCATAACGATTCTGGAAGGGTAAGTGACAGGGGTCCTAATGGGCTGGGCTGGGCCTAAAAAAGCTGACCCATGGGTTATCCAGCCTTGACCCGGCCCACCCGTGGTTTTTCCTTAAAAATCGGCCCAGCCCATGGGTACCCATGGGCGGACGCCCTATCAAAAATTCTCCAAAGTATAGTTTAAGTTATTATTGTGATCAATAATATTCACCATCATTGCTATTTTCTTATTGCTTAAATTCATCCGCGATTTGTTTAGGAAAAATGAGAAGATAAACATCCTAGATGCAACACCGAGTTTTTAATATGAATAGGTAAATAAGTTGCTATTAAGATATCGCTGAGAAAAATGCGAAACTGTCAGCAGAAGGTTGACAAATACTTGTGGAAGAAATAAAATTGGTGACATACTTAAATCAGGTCAGTTTGTTGGTCTTAGGCAAAAACATCAACATTTTATTTTATCGGTTAATTATCATTATTCAAATCATCTTTTTTCTCTTTTGCTTCTTCTATTCACTTTTTTTTCATTGCAGAAACATCTATATTAACGCGTGAACAAAACGAGACTTTTTTAAGAAAGAGATTTGACAATAATACTACATAACGTCTCTAAATAATTTTGACTTTTATCGAAGACTATGTTCCTAGACTATCATTAATCTGTAGATGAAAACTCGCAATCTATTAAGAAAATACAAAAAATAATTAGATTTTCAATGAATTTTGTCTCGTTAAATTAAATTAAAGTGATATAATTTAAAACAGACTATCTGATTTCCAATCGATTTGTTATTGTTGTGGAATCTGAGTCTATTTTAACCAGTTATTGGAATTTAAATGATTTTAATTCATTGAAATGAAATTATACACAGTTGTTTTTAATTGATTAAATGTTATTAATCTATTAAAATTGACCAAAATGTAATGAAATAAGACGAAAGTTGAAATATGTATTTTAATTACTGAAAACATATCATAATCGTTTTTAATTAACTCTTTGAGAACGACATTTTTTTTTCATAGAAAGAAATATTTGTTTATCTTTTTGTTTTATTTTAACTCAAAGTGGCTACATATAAATCTTACGGTAATAAAAAAAACGATTATTTTCGACTTTTAAACAAAACGATAATTTGCAAGTAAACTACTCGATGTTGGATCGTAAATTTGCTTCCTTGATGTTACAATAATCGCAGCTTCTTCTTTTTCCTTTCATGGGTAAAATGGATTTCATTGTCAAAATTAAGGACAGCTTTTGGTAATACTAGTTTAGACTTCTTTACAGAAAATAGTCTTCTGCGACATATTCGTTCATTGGTGAAGCCGATAAATTTCATCAATGAAACCAAAATGATATGCTTTGCAAATTCAAGAACAATGTAAATTCGTTAATGAGAACCGAAATATATATATATACTCAATAGAGGATGAGAATATTCTCGAAAAACAAGATCAAAGAAGAAGGGAGAAATTATGACATCACTGTACCTTAGTAAGAACATGGGATATTTGAAAAGAGTTTTTATGAAAGAAGGAAAACGGGAAAAGTATGAGTTGATAAATGTGGTTATTCATGACCTTAATAATCTTACATATTTAATAGTTTAATATGAAACAAACACTTTCTTTACTGAAAAATAGGTGACCCAAAAATGAGCCACTCGTCCTCAGAGTTAAATAAAAGTCAAATAGTCTGCCTGAAAGCTGACAGAAATGGCGACATAATAATCGATTCTCAAAAGAAAACTTATCGAAATCTGATTCCTATAAAAAATTTTCATAAAAATAACGACCCATGGGTACCCACCCAAAATTTGTTCAGCCCAGCCTAGCCCATGGTTTTCTTTTCAAAATATTTTAGCCCATGGGCTGGGCTGGGCCGGACTGGGCTGGGCCGGGCTGGGCCGGGCTGGGCTGGGCTGGGTTTGGCCCAGCCCATTAGGACCCCTGGTAAGTGATAAAATAATTACATAAATAAAGTACTAGTCTCTTCAATATGCCAATAGTAGTATGATCACATCGTTCAAGGATTCGGTTCTTTCTGAAGGGAAGTTTACGTACTCTAACGAGAATGAAGTAAAGTAGAACGGTTGAACAATTTGAAAAGTCCGCTTTTCTTTCTTCTCTTTTATTTCAATGTTGACTGAATTAACACGAGATCTATTTCATTCTACTTGATTCATACAAAAAAGAGAAGGGCTCAATATATGAAAATTATTTATGGCATACGAATAGTAGTGCACCCGCATCATAATTTCTTATAGAACACTTAACAAAAATTTCTTTTTTTTTTGAACAGTTAGGGTATCGTTTGCTCTATCTTTTTATGTTTTCTTGATCACTATCCAACTAAATGAATAATAATGAAATAGAATATAAGAACTGTTTTTGTTGAGAACTAGCTGGTACCATTAGATTATAATGGATGCGACATTCTTGCATTTCACTTTATTATCATTTAAAATATTATACTAAAAGGACAAAATATACTACAAGATGCGGCATGAAAAGTAAAAAGTAGAACTATAAAAAAAAGCGGTCCTTCTTAAAGTGCAGAGCTTTTCGCGCTGCATCACGTGGTATATTTTTGTTCTTGAATACAATGTTTTAAATGATAATAAAGTGAAATGCAAAAGTGTGCCTTTCTTTTATGCTCTGTCTATTATGATTTAATGGTACCAGCTAGTTTTCAACAGAAACAATTCTTATTAAAACTTTATTA
>JAJEKB010014352.1:0-27402 GCA_022393335.1 Macrotrachela quadricornifera
GAAAACATTAAACATATTCATCATTGGACACGATGAAGTTTTAGTATTGTAATCCTTTTATATTTGCAATTATTCTTATTATATAAGAAATAATAACTTACTTGATAACTTGCTGTTGTGCGAAAATCTGCGACTACGTATGCACTTGCATTCCACAAATAGAGCGATTCAATCCATTCTCTGCTGATAAAATAACTCGAACATACAGGATGAAATGAGATCATGTGAGTAACAAAGACGCTGTACGGCACTGTGCCTCTCGAGCATGAACATGAAAGTGTTTCACCATATTTCAAACGAAGTTGATTAAAACGAAATGGATCTATATTTGAAATAATCACTAAGCGTGTTTGAGGCATGATAACGGCACCGAAGAGAAGAATGTAAAGAGCCACTGAAAAAAAATACATAGAATACAATGACATGACAACTTCGTTATGTCGATTGAAAAAATCAATTTATTTGAGATCTTGCATAAAAAAATAGCTTGAGAAAGTATATGATTTTAGTTTGTTGAAAAGAATTTTTTGATCGATATTTTCATACAATAAGCCGTTTATGTTGACAACAAATCGATAATGATCTTCGAATGATTAAACACACTTTTGCCTATGATGAATCCTTTTTATATTTGACTTTTTTCAACTTTACTACTCATGGAAAAATTTTCGTTATTGAACACATACTTAGTTGTTTTTGCTGAGAAATAATTTTGATGGAGGAAGGATAGAGAATTTAATTACTCATATTTCGTTCATCTCTTCATCTCTAACTTCATCACATTTAATCAATAGTTTTTCTCTCATATTATTCCCTCGACTGTAGAGAGGGTCATATGAAAAAAACAAGTTTGTCTGTGAGTTTGTGTCAGGATCAAAGGTCAGAAGAACATTAGCATTACAACTTCCGAAAACCTTAGTAAGTCTTTCAGTATATTGTGAAGGTCCCATAGTTTCTCAATTCGTATATTAGGAGGGTACCCATAGATTCTCGAGTCCTATATTTGGTTGTTTTCAATTTTCAAAGGATAAGTATAGGCAACCAAAGTTACTAGTCTGCTTACCCGGTGTCTAATCGTTGGCAAAAAATCAGCCAACAATCATATTCGAGCACGGTTTTTCTATACTCTAAAGGGTTCAAAACATAAGAGTTGTGCATACCGTTTTGTGGTTATCGAAGTTGCTCTCTCTAATGGTAGGAATAGTTGCGAATTTGTTGAAAATTTTTGATTTTTTTCAGTGAGAAGAGCACATTTTTTGTTCTTTTTGCATTTTTTTGCGAAATTTTGTTAGTAAAATCCTCTTACAACCTCCACCATCTTAGATTTTTGTGCGGCCTCTGAGTTTGGGTATAGGTTTTCGGCGCCGGGCCCACCTAATATATATGCACAAGTTTTCAAAAATAATATGCACTTTTTATTGTGCACGCCAAGATGGGATAAACGTGAAAACTGGAGGAGTACAACGACCGAAAGATGGAAGATAACTTTGCGTAATAAATGTTGTCACAAAGAATGTTGTTGGATTGCGCGGCTGTATTCATGGAGTTAGTTACCATGATTATAACGATAAAAAACTTTCAGTAGGATAAACACGAATCGCGTCGAACAACAGGTTTTATCGTTTCTACTTTAATGCCTTCATATTTGTTTATTTAGTTCATAGAACTGACATTGACTCTGTTCAGAAACCTGATATTTGTAGCAGATATCTTGAGAAAGAAAATACAGTGCGAGCTTGAGGTAAATCTATACAGTTATGAAGACGAAACACAGAAACACCGGTGATGGACTACGAGCTATATTCAATGAAGAACAGCAGAAGGTTTCCTTATGGAACTGGTTAATTCAGCTGCTCTATAAAATATTTGTGAATGAAGGTATGATAGATGTTTTAGTTCAGATTCTTTTGACTGGGAAAAATTTTCAAACTTAAACGTTTGAAAGAAGTGGTTAGAAATGTAATTTAGTTGGCTGATGCTAATTCTTAGTCAATTCTGCTCAAAGACTAAAGGAATATTATCTACGATGAGAAAATGACGAGTGTTCTCTATTCATAGAATGTGAGATTTATAATCTTGCTCTTGAAAATCGTAAAACGTGAAAGATTCGTTTTGAGTAATTTATATGATAACTTTCATGAACAATAGATCTAACAACGATGTATAAACTTTTATTTATATAGACAATTTTTAAAACTATTCCAATGGAAAAAGAGATGAAATAGAATAATGAGTAAGACTATTTAATTTTGATATGAATGCAGTGAATGATTAAGACAGACATTTAATTCGAATATTTCGACCTTTTTTATTAATGAATTAACAAACACGGTCATTATCAACGATATAAATGAACTCGTTATCTGCTACAATACAAGATGAAATAGAATAATGAGTAAGACTAATCAGTTTTGGTCGAAATATTCGAATTAAATGTCTGTCTTAATCATTCACTGCATTCATATCAAAAGGAAAAAGAGATGATGTTTTTGATTTTCAATCAATTCTTAATGAAAAAATCGATTTAAACAAAAACATCAATTTAGTCAAGGAAAAACACTTGTTTTCAGCTCCAAGTGTTTACCTTAGATTTCTTAATAAAAAAAATCGAAAAAAAATAGTCTAATCAGTTTCATTGGTTTAATTGATAAGTCGAAAAAAATTGATTTAGCTTACCAATAAGAAGAATAACATATAAACGAGTGGCATATTGCTGATGTTTAGCGGATGTCGTCATATGATTTAATTGTTGACTGTCATCATCATATGCATCTTCGTCAGGAATAAAAAGATTATAACGTAGTAATTGTTCTTGACACCATCGAAGTAAGTTCTTCACGTTCATTGTAATGCTAAAAAAACTCGATGGAATGCACTTATTTACTGTCTATTGGTTTCAGTCCGAATGGCACACCTATATATCGAATTAGATAAGTCTAATCCTATTTTATCTTGATAGTCTTTCAAAGCATAAGATTCTGATTAACGGATGAAACTCAACTTAATAATTCATCTTAGCAAGTAAAAATATTTGAACTATCCAATACTAACAAAACAACGTTATAATTGATGGCATTGTATTTGAAAAAAAAGTAGATATTTCCGAAGGTATCAGCTACTCAAGTGAGTAAATTGACATCCACATATAAGTGAATAATGATACAATTTCTAAGCAAAAATTAATTTTCTCTTTTCAGATATTTTTCTTTAAACATCTGCAATTAACATCGTAAATGCATAGGAGAGAACGAAGTGTCAAATTTGTTTTAATAGCACTAAACTTCAAAACTGCGCCCTACATCGTAATGTATTGGAAGATATTCATCGGCAATGATTCACGCTCTTACCTAGTTCTTCATTAGAAAAATTTGTAATATCATTGTTTCTGTCGTTTGCACCGAAATTTTTCAAAAAAAGCAAAATTTTATAACAGATCAGTGGAAAATTTCCAGTCAGTATTGCTGAGTCTCAAATTGGTTAAAATCATCGATGACTGAGAAAAATATGAAAGAATTAAACTGTCGCCATTGCTCATTTGTCGATGTATACTTATAGTCGCATAGAATCGAATAGGATATTAATTTCTGATAAGAAGCTTTTTAGGGAAGTAAGCTTTAGGCAGTACACTTTTTTCGGATCCATACTTTCCAGTATTTTTTTTGCTTGCTTGCTTGTGTGTTTGTAGGATCAAAGAAACATCATATAAGAGAGGTCAAAAGTACACAAAATATTCGCTTATAGAATCACCGATCGATCTTAAAATACTACGCAAAAGAAATTTTCTTAAAGAGGTTGATCGAAGTATAATCAAGGTTGAGGAGTTCAAATCTGATGTTAGTTGTTTAAAATTTTGTTGAGGGTCATTTGTTGAGATATAGGCATTACCCTGGTCTCAATCCTGCTCATTCCTTGCGAAACCCTGGAAGGATCTTTCAGGATCCTGAATCTTAAAGATCCTTTCAAGTTTAATTCAGGATCCTGTTTCCAATCTTGATGAGTTCTGCTTTCAGGATTTTTCCAGTTTCAGCAGGATCCTGTTCAAGATATTTTCAGGTTCTTACTCAGATATATTCCTGAGTGATCGATGAAGAATCCTGCCAGGATTTCATCTAAATCCTTGAAAAGAATATGGGAAATTATTTTTTGCTAAGATTCGTTTAGGTTTACACTAAGGTCTCAGCTAAATCCTCACCAATAAATCTTATCAGGATCCTTAGCACATCAGACTAGGATCTTAGCAAGAAAATGAAGAATCCTTATGAAGCAAAGTTCGATAATCCTGAATGGTTTCTGTTAGAAATATCTTCAGAACTTTTTAGGAATAGTTGCTTTCAAACTTGTACCAGTTCTAATCAGCAAGAAAATCAAAGGATCTGACTAAGATCTTTGAAGGCTATTATATGTTGTATTTATTCGTGTTCACTTGAAAAAGTATAAAAGATCATTCAGGAATACTTATATTGCCAGGATCCTGTCAAGAATGAAAGATGGTTACTTTCAAGATTTCATGTAGCTCCTGTTTAACCTATCTGATGAACCAAAATTTCAGGAGCCTACTACGATTTACTTCAAATTCTGTATAGGATTCTTACAAGAATTTTGGATACGATCTAGTTAATTGTGAGTACGTTTTAGTTATGCTCTACAATCTATTATGAAAACTCTGGCAAAAATTATACGTGTATTAGTTGAAGGTCTTTCCAAAGGTAATGCAAGATAGTTCTAATCAGTATCTTGCCAAGATCTGATCAAGATCTTTCTCGGAACTCTTCAAGAATAAGTATTAGGAATCTTGAGAATGTAATACAAATATGATCACGATCTTCATGAGAAAATACGAGGATTCATCCAGGATCATCCCAGGCTCAACTATAGAATGTATAAAGAGTGTAATATTCAAGATCCTATCAAGATTTGCTGACAATTGTATTGAGAATTCTGTCAAGAATATATTAAATAACTTTTTCAATTTTGTTATATATAATTTCTTGTGAAATTTAATTCAAATTTTCTAAACGTATATATCATAATAAAATTACAATATCAATTTTGAGAAAACTTGGATCAAAATAAAAAGAATATTCTATTTCATCTTGCGAAAGCTTCATTATTAATTGAACATGATAATGTTGATGTTTGTCCTATAACTTCTTTACGTTCTCGTTGTTTTTCTGTAACTTTGCAAGATGACTTAATAGATCTCACTAGCTATTCGTGTGCATGTGAACATAATTAAATAAAAAATAAAAATACATTCAAATATATTTTGAACTGACTTATCATGAACAAATAAAAAATTTTAATTTACTTTCTTCTGAATTGAACAAGTAACTAAAAGAATTCATTTAGGAAAAATAAAATTGTATCGATGATAAGAATAATTAATAACATATAAATAAATAATATTTTGATACCATTAAATTATTTAAGAAAAAATAATTATTAAATTTTGAATTGAAACAAATATGTGAAAATTAAAATTAAAAAATAATTTAACATATAGAATTGACTCAATGACGAAAAAATATGAATAAATTTATCAAATTTAGGATCGAAAAATAGCCAAGAAATAAAGAATGAAAAGAAAAAGAAACCTAAAAACAACTTCTTACATCATTTCTAAATGAGAACGCAGTCCAGCTGGGTTAGCTGTTCAGTTCATGAACTGAAGGTCTAGAGATCAATACTCTATGTGTTCACATTTTATCTGTTCTGTTTAGAAAACCTGCTACAATCCTGACACAATCCTGTCACGATACTGGTAAGTTTAACTCTTGTAAATATACATTAAAAAGCCTCAAGCCTTGTCTCATACCAGATTCCTGACAAGATCCTTCGTCATAGTCAGGCAGAAATATAGTGGTGTAAGATACAAATCCTGAATGGATCTTGAAAAATTTTTGATAAGAAGTATCAAAATCCTGACAGGATCTGACGAAAATCTTCATATTATCCTGGGAATATACTTGGAAAATCTTGTTTCAAATCCTGATAGGATCCTAAAAATTCCCTGGCTACACACTTCTTTCAGGATTTATTAGTTTCCTAGCCTAATCCTGATTTTAGAACAATGATAAACCTAGCATAATCCTTGAAAAATCTTGTCTTCAATCCTGATAGGATCCTGGAAATTCCCTGGCTACACACTTCTTTCAGGATTTTCCGTTTCCTCAGGAAAAAACGTTGAATCCTTGCAGGATCCTGGTCATATCTGTAAAGGATCAGGCTCTGAAATATCAAAGATTTTCCCTAGGGTATAGATGGAAATAAATGATTCGTAGGTCTTATTCTCAAAAGAAACTAAGTGAAAACCAATTACCTGACAACAAGACTGAACTTCTTCTGGTCCTTTTATCTTTGATACCAAATATGGCTGTACTTCCTACTGGTAATATTCCATGTGAACTTGGACTATTGAATGATACTCAAGAAATTTTTCGAGAGCTCATCTACGATGATCAAGAAGATTTCAGTGATTTCAAAATGAAGAGTGATGTATTTCCATCGAATACAATTTACATATAATTCTCATTCCATTGATAAAAATAACAATTTACTAATCCTATCAAGCAACTCTTCGGCCGACTAATCGAACGTGTTCAAGGTGGGAAAAGAATTTTAGAGACCATTCAAGTTACAAGCAAGTAATTGCCAATCGTGCCTACATTCGCGATAACTATTTCTAAGACGAAAGGAGTTTCAATGAACAATATGTGCCACTCAGTAGAGTAAAGAGAGCGGAAGATGTGGTTATTCTTCGACCTTTCCATATGAAGGTACTGCAAATCTGACCTCATCTTGCTAAAGATACTGTGCTAAAACGTCTGTATAAATAAATACTTTACTGATAATTCAATACATAATATCTACGAAAAAGAGCTGAGCAAAACTACGGGCGGTATATATTTATCAGTTCCGATAGTAAACTTCCTCAAGAAAAACAGCAGATTACATTTGTCAGATCTATTACTAACGTGTGAACTGTGAATTTTCGAATTATTTTTAGAAGACATTGCACAATAGGGACGGTGCAATTACTAAATAGGTCACGTGCTCAATCGATGTCATCGTTTCAATGAAACTTTGTCAATATGTAGGCCTAGATGAGATGTGAAGACGCCAAAACATTCAACTTCTCAAATCATTACTTGATTAAGATATTAAAACTATACTAGAGACATTCTAAGGTCCGAAATGAGCGAAATAAATTCAATATCCATGCATTGTATATCTCACCATTTCTTAACAAAAAGTTTCCTTTGTACATAGTTCCAAAGTGGAAGGTCTTAACTCGCTCATGAGTGAGTGGGAGTAAGTAAGATTTATGATATACTATTACATTGCTTTACTCGCTAAAAAGAGATTTTAAAAGTGCCAGTAGCTAGGATATATACAGTAATATATATATCCAAAAAGTTTCTCTTTAGAAACCTTATTGTTAAGAAATGGTAAGATGTACAATGCATGGATTTCGATTTGAAATTTGTCGTGTTTTTATATCTTACCTAAGCCTACATATTGGCAGCATTTCATTGAAATCGATGATATCTAGTAGCACAGGGTATTTATGTAATTGATCTATCATTTATATGACCGACCAGCTCAAGCTCACGAACTCCATGAGCAACCATAACTCGCTTTTGCTTATTTATAAGGGCAAAAGGTGCAGATCTAAGCGTTATAATCATTCATATGAAAGCTAACGACGACCGTTCGCAGTCACCGTCGGGGTGAGCGGCGTTACGGTGAAATGAAGCATTGACGCTAATCGGTGCATCGGGAGTCCTGACTAAATGGAAACCGTTGAAGCGTGGAAACGATTCAGTGATAGTCATTCTGTAGAGATGTAAAAATACGAATACTGTATTTAGTATAGATATTTTTTGGTAATACTAACGGATAGTGGTATTGTCATCATAATTATTCATAGTAAAGATGGAAGTTAGTGGAATCAAAGGCAGACTTCGTATCCGTGACTTCAAACCTCACTGATGAACTTCTATGGAGAATGATCGCTACGAAGCAATAGCCTATTTTTGAGTGTAACAATGAAGTTCTCGATGTTTTGTGAAAAAACCGGACTACTTCTCGGCATTACAAACTTGGCAGAAAGTTTGATTAAAGCTTTGAGAGCGGAAGACTCCAGCAGTTAAGTTTTGCAGGACTCATGATAAGAAAACCGATAGTCCAATACTGTTTTAGTATTGTGAGACCCTCATATGTAGTATTTGAGGGAAATGATGGTCCTTACGGTGCCTAGCGGTTCCTGATGGCTTCTCGACACCTCGAGGAGCCACTTTTCCCTCTTGATAATAGAAGATTACATCTCAGAGGGCTCTCTTGTAAACTCTCATCGACTTATATGAATTAGCTATTAGTGATTGATTTTGAACGCAATTTTAATGTAAAATAATAAAATTGGAGTTTTCTGTTAACAACCTCCGAGTGAGTGTATTTGGGAACAATAGAATACTTTCTTAAAAAGATTCCTCAGAATTACAATGCTCATCAACGGAATAAATACAAATTTGTCATGAGTATTTGAGTACAAGTTGGACAAAGATGAAAAAAAAACGGACTCGAGACATTCTCTTAGAATATATGTTCTGTACGTTACTACAAGTTATAGGCTGTGTCTTTCTATATTAAAATGTGATTCGATGGATTCAATCATTTTACTCATTGAAAGATACCGTATCAGCATATAAAAGAGACACATTGACGAGAAGGTATGTTCATGGTGAGGAAGCAACCAATGCATCTGCAAATCACCACAGGTGTCATATATAATATAGAAGAAATGATTTTGTAATTTGTTACACTGATATAGACAATATCCTTAAGTTACAAAGATGAATAATCAATTTATCTAAAGAATATTATGCAGAAACTGTATGAGATCTATGTAACACTCCTGTTTGTCAGCATGATAAACATCTGATATATGCTTCTTTCTTGTGTTTCATACTTACATTTAAATCAATATTGGAACTTCAATTTCTTAACTCTTGCTTGTTTCCAGAATAATCGTGAATGATATGATTGTAGAAGAAATCTCAAGCAAAAAAAGGCCTGATAAAATAAATAGAGAAGCAAGAAAAAAAGAAAAAATAATTATTTTCCATTTGAAACAATATATCTCATACACAACTCTTTTTCTCTCGAATATTTATTGTTGTGGAATACATTAATGTGTATAATAATGTGTAAAAACGCGTTAAGAAAAGAGTAATAAATTCATCAAGATTGTTTCGTCATGTTTCTACTGAAAAATACATCAAATTTTAAAATATTCATTTGGAAACACTAGAAATCATATCATTAAACAGTAAACGTTGTCATCTATTTTTTGATCTCTTCGATAATAGAAATATATTATATCAGTATAATAAGTCGAGAATTTCTGTCAGAATTAAAGCACGTGCGAATTAAATGATGAGTATCATTTTCAATAGTTAATACTTTAACTGAACTTTTCAATTCAATCTATTCATAAAATGTTGTGCTACAAAGTTATGGTTTACTTAGCACACTGTCATCGATTAGCAAAGCTATGGCACTTCTGATCAATAAGATAAAAGTGACATTCGCTTACATACCGACCATGTATAATGGTTTGTATAGCTTTTATATATAAGTAGCACGATGATATACACATAGGAATATGTGCCTCTTGGCCATGTCAACTCGAGAGCATCAATATTAAATCTGCAAAAGGCATAATATATGAAGAAGTCTTTTTTTTAAAATCTCCTCAAACATATGTTGGTCTATTCACCAAATAAAGTAATATTACTCTATACAGTCGATTATATATATTCATTTATACACAGTAATTTTTGAAGAAAATGTATTGTGCTACGTGTAAAAACAATGGCGTTTTTCTAGTACTTTTCAAAAGAAATCCTTTGAAGGCGAACGACTGTCTTTACTTGGCATACAGCAACGGAACTTCTATTCGATGAAAATAATTACAATCTGAAGAATAGTTTGATGCAATTTAAACTTAAGTATGCTAAAAAAAAAAAAAGAGAACCATCTATCAAAGAACAACAAACTTTCTAACAGTATACTGCCAATAAAACAACCCCTATCTATTCCTATAATTTCCGTCATATAAATCTACACAACGTCTTTGAAAAAATAAGTTCAAAATTTTACGATTTATTCACATTGTAAGAGATGAAAAACAACTAGGTATTCCAAAGTTTTGTGATATCAGATATAGACTAAATTCGATCTATTTAATAGATCTCGACTGGTGGGTGAGATATGTGCATTAATAGTGTAAACTCTTTAAATTCCAAAGACATCTAACGTAGTATATCTTACCCCTCGATTCGTTCATAAAGCGAACTAAAGGTAGATCAAGATAGAAGTCGACGAGCTCTATCGACTCTGCATCTTATTGATTAATTACATTAAGCTCTCAACTAGATAAATACTAACTAAACGTTTTTACTTCTGAGAAGTCGAATGGTAAGTAGCTGTTAGCTGGTTTATTAAGTGAATAAAGGTAATGGAAACAAAGACAGCATACGTTGCTATGAGGTTTTACAGTTCATAGCGGTGGTTAATATTAGTTATTTCGAGAAAGATTCTTGTATTGAATAAAGAACTAAGTAAAAGAAAAGACTATATGGTTGTAAGAGTGAGGCATTTTAATTGGTTCATTTCGCGAATATTCATATCATCAATGATGCGATGCGGTAAAATATATCCTTTTCAGTTAATTAATTCAAAAATGTTTCAGATCATTGTTTGCGATGAAGGGCATCATTTGTAATTGCTTTATGTTAGAATTGTTTTACCTGTTTCTGTCCGTAATCACCTTATGTAGAATATAGTGCACGTTATAAGTTATTATTAATGTTTTTTCTAGATAATTATTGTTCTTGGTTCTGAGATTGTTTCTATAGTGCCTACGATGTATCGTCCAATATCTTTCATATTTTATATGATGCATGTTTGAATAGAAATAGGCAATGTCAGATACTATTTGTTGTAGTGTGCTATACAGTTTCATCTTGATGAGTATATTGAATTCTATTACATTTGAATGAATTCAATACTTCTTGACCAAACTGATCATTTTGAGGCCGCGGTCCTCAAACTAGAAAAATTGTAGAGGAATAAAACGCCTGTATAAATTTTCTAGGGTATATGACACTTGCGTAAATATTTCTAAAAGTTTATTACGTTTAAAAAGAGCCTGTGCCGAATTTTGATAACAATAAAAGCTTGAGAGTTTATCCTTCTACGTTTATTTCACCGTGCATACTCCGCCGAATACCTGTTTTCTCCAGCATAATGGATCCACTGTGTCCATTTCTGAGCCAGACAAGGATTCTATCATTCGCAAAACACCCGATATGGTCGCATCTCATATACCCATCGTCCCACTAATATTCCCGTTTGATCTCATAAATAGATCCCGCTATCTCCGCCGAATTCTTATTTGCTCTTAGGAATTGTCTTTGATACCTACTTTATTTTAGAATTTCGTGATCCTTATTTTCCGTTAATTTAGCAATAAATATTAGAGCTTAAATTACGTTATCAACATATCACAAATAAAGAACTACAGCTAACATTGGTTTTTTTAACACTGTTTAACATCATTAACCGAAATAGATAAACTTATTCTATATGATACTCACAAATTAATGATTCTAAGTCCTTTTCAAAAATATAAAAAGACATCATTTTTCTACGTTATAAGATGCGGCTTTAAATCGGAAGCAAATATAATAATTGTATTGATTTTTCATAAATTTCATTCCAGATACTGGTGTTCTTTCTCGTCGACCATATACCGATACTGACACCATGTTAGAAGACTTATTTTATTCATAACAGGAAGATAATACTGTTGAGCATATAGGCAAACGTAGGGTAGAAATTTGGATAAAAGCTCTCACCGATTCTGAATTAAATTTAACACCTCAACAACTAAGCATGTTATAGAAACTCAAGAGAAAGAAACTGAGTCGACACCATAATTCGATGAACTGTCCAGAAGACAAGGAATGAAACAGAGTGCTTGAAATTTTAGATAAACAACTAGTCTTTGAACAAAAAGTGAAGATAGATCGTAAAATCGACCAAAACATACAAAATATGAGAGCTTAGTATCGCCGCTTCTAACTCTTTGAAAATCACTCGAACTATATAAAAAGAAATTCATATATTCTCATTTACCCATTCTACTTAAAAAGTAAAAGGTGTATTTCGATGAAAGAGATGCAATTTTCGTGAAAGTGAATGAGATTCTCACTATTATGGAGGTTAATTGAATTCTCCCTTGTTCATATTTTTGAGTTTTTATCACTATAGTTCTTTTATTGTTTGACCTGCTATATATCGTGAGAAAGTCCAGAATACGCTGCATCTTTTGGTGTGTTTAGTTTGAGCATCAAATACAATTTGAAGTATAAAAAATGCATTAGACGAAAATCTAACATTTTTTTTATAGTACAAAAATAAGTGTCCATAATTAAATTTAAAGAAAATAATGTAAATAATGTAGTTTTTATGACTAGTATATATTTATATCAAAAATGGAAATTTTCGATCTTATACGATCATTTTCAACCATAACCAGGACAAAAATAACTAGATGTTATAAAACAAAAACAAAAACAATCAAATGATAGAGAAATGATTTTATAAACCATGACAACATAAACTTGATATTTCATAATCCTTGAACTTCATTATCATTAACTTCATTATCATTGACTTCATTAACTGATGTTGATACATATTTGAATGACGGTGATGACGGTGAAAATGATCGTATAAGATCGAAAACTTCCATTTTTGATATAAATATATACTAGTCATAAAACTACATGATTTACATTATTTTCTTTAAATTTAATTATAAAATCTCAAGTTATACAATTTTCATACATTATTATATAAAAGTAGCACTCATCAGCTTGAGTAATTATATATATGAGTGAATTGCATCGACATTGTACCATTCCACATGAAAATTCGAAAAAAATAAAAGTCAATTTGAAGGAGTTTTGAATCGTACATTAGATAGAGCTCAATTCATTGTATAGAAATAAGATATTTTCCCAACTGTCAGTCTTTTTATTTTCGGGTAACAGAGAGTTTTCTGAGAAAATACACTTATAGCGATATCTTGGTGAAACAAATTTTTAAATCAATATTTATACATTACCATAGTATATCAATTGAACGACTCTGAAAAGAAGGATTAATTAGTAACCAAAAACCCTTATTTTCATTTATGCATGCATATATGATAATATAATAGTTAAATTTGTAATTGGTCAGACGCTAGTTTTTTTGAATAATTTCAGTTTCTATGTCAGATAAGGACCTATTGCATCGGAGTAAATGAAAGAAAGGCAGACCTTTTGGGCATGCAAGGTATCAAAAATCTACAGTAAATGTTTGGAAATGTCTCCAAGCCCTACAAGAGGCGATTGAGCTCACAAAAGGTGAAATAAAATCATGTTTTGTCACAACACTTATTAATTTATTCTGTTGTGACATTTTGATACAAAAAAATCTGTCGTGACATTTTTTAAGTAATATGCTGTTTTCTCACGAACGATACATGCTAAAGAGCTGAAATTTTTACCACAGATCTACCATATAGTTAGCGAAAAACGGTAAAAAAATCGCTGTGTAATCTCTTATAGTTACTGAGATATCAAAGAAACAAAATCAAATATCTGTCGTGACATTTAGTAAAAATATAGCTACCCGTCACTCTTATTTGTGGGTTTTTATTTGATTTAGAATATTCTTAGAAAATTTTTTTTTACGAAAAGATTTCTCGCCCTTTGGCCTACAAAAGGGAAAAAAGATATTTGAGTTTGCTTGCAAATCAGCTGCAATAGCTTTCAATTAATCTGTCGTGACATAAAAAGGTCAATGTGTATATTTCGATAGTTTTTGCAGTATTTGATGATTCAATCGAGCTCAAAACTGTGATCAATTTATACCGTTAGAAAGAAGAAAGTCTTAGCTATAAAGCGGTACTACAAAGTTATTTTCATTCAATCACAACTAAGAGAGAAAAAGTGATTTTCAGCGATAGATGTCGCTTAAAATCACTAGTTTTTTACTTTTTTTTGCTAGGAAACTCTTTATTAGTAGCAGCTAAAAACTTGATAGTGGTGAGCATAAGTAGGGTGGACGTCGACGAGTATTTAAAAAAAAAATTATTTGAATCTGATGCGTAGAAGCTGAGATATCATCTTTTTATTTTCAGCAAACGAACGGTACAATGTCGATGCAATTCACTCATATATAGTAAGTATATTGTTATTGGATTTGAATGGTATTGGTGTATCAACATCGTCATCATCGTCATCGCCATCATTCGAATATGTATCAACATCAGTTAATGAAGTCAATGATAATGAAGTTAATGATAATGAAGTTCAAGGATTATGAAATATCAAGTTTATGTTGTCATGGTTTATAAAATCATTTCTCTATCATTTGATTGTTTTTGTTTTTGTTTTATAACATCTAGTTATTTTTGTCCTGGTTATGGTTGAAAATGATCGTATAAGATCGAAAATTTCCATTTTTGATATAAATATATACTAGTCATAAAAACTACATTATTTACATTATTTTCTTTAAATTTAATTATAAAATCTCAAGTTATACAATTTTCAAGTGTCCACATTGTTGTAATATACTTTATTTCACACACATTTCAGCGTAGGTAAATGATGAATGTTGCATTTTTTTTCAAAAGATGCGTCATGAAAAGCTCTGTAAAAAGGGTATGATTAGAATCATTTTCGGCTATTCTAATGGTCTTTCTTACACTAAAAAAAAAACAATCTACATAACAGTATCAGTTTCCGTCATATTGAAAATGTTTGGAAAACATATCTGATACTCTATAGGAATTATCCTAATACAGCTTTTGTATAACTTTGAACGGCGTATCTTTTAAAACAAAAATTAATATTCTATCATTTTCTAAGGTTACGATATATACAAAACAAAAAGTGTTCTTAACATTCTCAATATGACAGAAACCGACACTATCATGAAGGTTGTTCCTTTTTGAGTATAGGAAGAACCATTAGAACAGAGGAAAATGATTCTAATCATACTCTGTTTATATAACTTTTCATGGCGCATCTATTGAAAAAAAAACAACAAAAATGAACGAAAAACTGCATTCAATCTCATTTTAAATTTTAACATATTCTTCATTCACAAGTTATTTCATATTTAAAAAATTTTTTTATACTTTTGCGTAGCTCTGAAAAGTGTTTATATTTACAAATAAAAAACACGAAATGTGTCGGCGAAGCAAAATTCTATTTTGTAATATTAATTAAAAGTACACTAACTTCGACAAAAAATACATCCGTTGCTGAAAAGCAAGAGTTGAGACCAGCAGATTTATTTATGTTTTTTATATATACAAGTTGGTCTGTTTTATCATTGACTCCCACCCTCTCTGTTGTCATTATTTCAACTATTTCCACATCACCCATGTACAACTGAACACTCGACTGGGCTATTCGTAAGACAATTAATGAGGTAGCATGCGCTTTTGAATAAGAATATTCGAGATTACGAAAGCCTAATATTAGATGGCTATGAAATAACAAGGATGGGCGAGAGAAGGCGTGAAGGTAAACAAGTTATACCCTCAATCCCGCACTCTTACTCTAACCCTCATCCTCACTCACGCTCACCCACTCAATGCTGCTGTTCTGTCGTGACTGCTTCATATGGATATATATCACTACTGACACTCAATGTTTTCGTTTGATAATGTATCTAATAATATCTTTGATTGTTTCAGCACCTGATGGCCAACATTCATCGACTAATAATAATGCGTGTCGACAGATTTCTTTCAAACGTTGCCGAGTCCCTTCGATCGCTACAGGCTTGCCAATATTTTTACCTTCAACATCTAATAGATCGTCGCGCATTTGAAATAGAATACCCATAAGGCGCGCCAATTCATGAATACGAGTCAATTCAGCGTCCTGCTTACTCAACGCTGAAGACGCACCAAGAATAGCCGGAGTAAGAAGAGCTGCTTCTAGAGCCTTGCCCGTTTTGAGCCAAGCCACACAATCAAGTCTGTCCAGTTGGCTATCATTTGGTTCGGAGGTAATATATGATCCGCGTAAATCCATCATTTGATCAATGCATGGATCGTGCATCAATAGAGAAATTTCACTAACCACTTGGTTAGCCCATTCCGCAGAGAAACCATTTTTTACTAGATTCTGATTAATTAGACTCAAACTCACAGCAATTAGATCGATTGCAGCTAATTGTGCGTGAGCCTCATATAGGTCAACCGGTACATCATCGTCGATGGCCGTATTATACAGTGTTGGTCGACCACGACGTAAATCGCTGTTATCCTGAGCTGGAAGATCATCGAAAATCAACGATGATGTATGCAGATATTCAATGCCGCGGACTAAGGGCAGAAGTTTTGCTATTTCAATACCATATAGATCGCTAATCATACGCATTAGTAAAGGGTGCAATCGCTTGTCGCCCGCTTTAACACTGTAATTCATTGCCGCAATCAAAATTTCTTCTTCACGCAATGTTTTCGTCAATTCTCTTCCTTGAATTTTACTAAACGGATCAATTTTCAATGATTATGAGATGATCGCCGATGTAGGTTTCCAGTTTTCGATTCGTTTGCGCATATTGAATACTCCATGCATCAACCTTTCGGAAATATATCTTGTCCCAATTATTGAAAACTTCATATTGAAGACGAAACGGAGTCCAAAAGTAATCTGCCAGTTGAGGATTATCATGGCAGAAGAGGTCGATAAACTTATGTAATGTTGAAGGATCATTAATGAGTTCAATCGAACCTAGAGTTCGAACAATACAACGACCAAGAAAGATCCCCGTTGTGATATCACAATTGAAAGACAAGTACATATCAGAACACACAGAGAGAAAGATATAGAATGGATTAAGCGATGATTTATTGATAAATCTTTGTCCAAAGGCAAATTGACAATAGTGTGTAAAAGGCGTAATCGATTTTGATGTGACATGACCGTAAAAATCCTGACAATTGTCGATTAGTTGACCTAAAATGGCATCAACCACTGGCGTTCCCTGTCAGCAAGAGCTGATTTTGCATTGCCTAATAAATTTACACTGATCAATGTAAAATGAGATTTGAGAATGGTACCTAGAAAGAATAATGAATGAGTAAATGAAAGACAGAAAATAAACCAAACGAAGAATTATTCAAAATTTTTTGTCGCTACTGAATTCGGCTTTGTCAATAATCAAAGAATAGCAGTAGAATTTGAACACTTAGTCTCACCAAGATACAAATCTTCATCATCATAGAATTCATCCAGTTTCTTGATATCGGCTCGTTGTGATTGTAATAGGAGGGCTAATTCATTAAAAACATCATCGATTTTATCGATTCTTTGAGTTAAAACCACCAGACTATCAAATGTTTCCAATAGCAATGGCGTCAAGGGCGTCTTTGGTAGCGAGCTTCGATCAATTTCTACTCCACATAACATCTACTCCATCACCGATAGCCACATTTCGACAACTGCAGCAGGTGTCATGTTTTGAGCATCAATCAGATTTGCTTGTCTACTGTACATCTGAAAAGCGGCAATATGATGAGCCGGAGCTTGATCCCAAAATCAGATTTCATCTTGGAAACCATTGTTTCTGCATGTCGTATAGGCGAACAATGGTAATGCCGATAGTCATATGTAGACGACGAACGAAGGCACCAGTTTCTGTTAAAATTATTGGAAATGTTCGCAAGGCCTCGCGCCATTTCTCTAACAGCCACGTCCATTGATCAACATTGATTTCTACGCACATGAGATCGTGTGGTAATTCGAAAAGTGAAGAGTTTTTCTCTTCAAAGAAAACATTAGTAATCAGATTATATATAGACGAGGCGACTGCTTTGGTGCTATCTAAATCCATTTGCATCATAAGTCCTAAATGCGAAACCGATTTGAAGAACAAATGTAAGAGATAGACAAATTGATTTTTTAGTATTTCAGTCATCTCCGAAGTGTTTGATCGAAATTTTTTACTAAAAAGAAGTAAGAAGAAATCATCAACAGTATTGCACAAATTGGTTTTGTAGGTTTTTCTCATCGTGAAAAGTAACGAGACTTTGGCGAGAACACTTCGAGCTGTTTCGAACTCTTCGTTCGACGGAATACGTTTCCTATGTTTAAGACCTAGAATGTTTCGCATAGAGGTAGAATGTGCATCACTATTGACGTTTCACCCACCAAGATTGATCATTTCTTTGATTAAGTCCAAATCTGGTACGGAACGTCCTCGATAGCTATTCAATAGACGTTGCAAATGTGTTTTACCTTCGTTTCTCGCACATTTGAAAGCGCCATTCAAATCGAAGGGTAACTTGCGAAACTATGTCAGAGGATTTGAACTTGACAGATCTAATTTTGGTGTTAGGCTGTCCTTGATATATGCGTAGTACATCTCAATGAGATCATTGTTCGAGTCTGATGAATTAAGATTATTGCTGAGTATTAGAGAAGACATTCTTGTTATGGTTTATTATACTTTATTTAAAAAAAAAATGAAAAACACGTTACAAGAAAAAGATAGATATACGAGAGAGATCAAGATATTTATATCTGACTAGGGAGAAGAAAAACACATGTATATATGTATGCAAGAGAGAAAGAATAACACGAATGGTAGAACATACAATATCACATAATAATAGAAAAAGATATATCGATATGATACCAACAAGTAACGCTCGTCTGAAGACTCGCTCAGCTCTTTCTCGTAGAAATCGTGTTTTATAAATTACCGTCAAGCTATTCATTTATAAAATTTTAAAAAATCGAAGTCAGATTAGGGGTAGGACAGTTCAGTTCAGTTCGAAAGAACTGAACTGTTGGAACAGTTCCTTTGAGAGGAACTAGTTTGTGAGAACAGTTCTTTTCATAGGAACTGTTTGAAAATTTTCCCATAACAGAACAATATTACTCAATACCCGGAAGTAGTATTCCCAAAACAGAACAGTTTTGTTCTGTTATAGGAATAATACTTCCGCGTATTGAGTAATATTGTTCTGTTTTGGGAATAATACTTCCGGATATTGAGTAATTTTGTTCTGTTTTGGGAAAAATACTTCCGGGTATTGAGTAATTTTGTTCTGTTTTGAGAATGATACATCCGGGTATTGAGTAATATTGTTCTGTTTTGGGAAAATTTTCAAACAGTTCCTATGAAAAGAACTGTTCTCACAAACTAGTTCCTCTCAAAGGAACTGTATGAACAATCAGAGCAGTTCCTATCAAAAGAACTGTTCCAACAGTTCAGTTCTTTCGAACTGAACTGAACTGTCCTACCTCTAAGTCAGAATCAAGTTCCTGGACATTAACGGCCGTTGACCACACTTCATAAAAAACAAATGCTTTATGTTAAAAATTTGTTGTTTGTTTAAAAAACTGATCGTCAAAAATTTTTATGCAACTGACTTCAGATCTGAATCTCTCGTCCTTGATTACCGTTCGGTCAACCGTAATAAAAATTTTCTTTTTGTAAAAAAAGTGATCTTTTGTGTAAAAAAATGGATTCTCAAAAAAATTTTAAAAAACTAACATCAGATTCGGATTCCCCGACCCCAATTACCCTTCGGTCAACCCTTATGAAAAAATTTTTTTTCGAAAAAAAGTGATCCTTTGTGTAAAAAAGTGACCCGTAAAAAAATTTTAAAAAACTAACATCAGATTCGGATTCCTCGACCCCGATTACCCTTTGGTCAAGTTTTACAAAAAATATCAATAGTATGTTTTTTGACCTTGTGCGGACGTCAGAGATGGGATCGGTTCGGTTTCGGACCGAACCGAACCGGAACCGAACCGATCGAAATCGGTTCGGTTGAAACTTTTTTAAAAACTAGATCGGCTTGGTTCGGTTCGGTCTGAGAATTTTTCGGTTCGGTTTGAAATTCTGAAAAGATTCATTCGGTTCGATTCGATTCGGTTCGTAAGAATTGGTACCACTAATTTTTATTTGAAATCAATAGATATATTACATTAACATTGTTTTTATTTATTTTTTAAAATAATTGTAAATGTGAAAAGATCATTGTTCATTTTATGTAAACGGAGGCAGCAGAGCCTATGAGACCCGTGAGGCTTGGGTCTCACCTGATTTTCAGTAGATGAAGCTTAGCTTCACTTGATTTCGAACTAAATACTGTTATTTTTCATTATTAGAGTTTGTTATCTTAAGCATCTAACATATCTAGATATATATCAGAATATGTATGTATGTTACAATATGATTCACCTGTTTCTGTTTTTTCCTCTATTTTATTATCGCACAGATGTCATGTACAACATACAGGATGATTCATTTATTTTTACTAGTTTTTTTTCAGTTAACTGTATTTCTATAATAATTGAGAAATCCTATCTTTTTAGATAGTTGAATAGAGCATGATTTCGCTATTAAACCATATAGTTTTCATTTGATTCAATCGTTGTCTTGATAGAGAATTTAGTGAAGTTCCCAAAGGCTTCAAAAAAAAATTCTTCATGCATTTTCGCTATTTTTTACAGGCTATTGTACTTTATTAAATAGTTGAACCTTTCTGTTTTCTATACGGTTGGATAGAGCATTGATTTCTCTATTCAATGACCTGAATTGAGTTCGATTTTGCTGAGGTTTTTACATACGCCATCGATTACATAAATAGTCTTAAAACTTATTTTCCATTGCTATAATGAAAAGTACTAGATATTTCAACATTAAAAAAAAAATGCAGCGTTCTGCTTAAATATAGGACAGTTTCATTAAATATTTGGTACAAAAATGCTTTCCACGGATCTTTTAAATCTGACGAGGGAACCGATGCAACTGTCAAATCGCTTTTGACTTCAAACTTAGTGCATAAGGTACATCCCAATGAGGTATGAAAAACCCCAATAGAATAAACACCCATAGGCCTTGCTTCAAGTATTATAGGTATTTTACTGAAATTTTAGCCTATATCACTGTATACACCTATAAATCGATTGTTGGTATTTCGAGCTTAAACTTTGTCCAAAGATAGGCCTCCGTAACAGTAGAAAGCCCGGAGAATTTTAGCTCAAAAGCATATTTTTTTCTTTAGATATTAAAATCGCAAAAGAACCACTCATATCTAGAGAGGCGTCAGAATTTTTCGTTTCTTGAAATTTTATGATCTCGAAAAGAAAATATGCTTTTGAGCTAAAATTCTCCGGGCTTTCTACTGTTACGGAGGCCTATCTTTGGACAAAGTTTAAGCTCGAAATACCAACAATCGATTTATAGGTGTGTACAGTGATATAGGCTAAAATTTCAGTAAAATACCTATAATACTTGAAGCAAGGCCTATGGGCGTTTATTCTATTGGGGTTTTTCATACCTCATTGGGATGTACCTTATGCACTAAGTTTGAAGTCAAAAGCGATTTGACAATTGCGTCGGTTCCCTCGTGAGATCACTTTCGTAAGAGATGGGTTTTATTCCATAAAAATATTCTCGTTATACCTTACTATCCTCATGCAAAAATATTTTTTGAGAACCTTTAGAGGTTCGTGAAATTCTGTCAAGACAACGGCTGAATCAAATGAAAACCATACAGTTCGATAGGGTAATCAATGCTCTATTCAACTATATAAAAAGATAAAATTTTTGAATTATTATAAAAATGCAGTTAACTGAAAAAACTAATAAAAACGAGTGAATCATCCTGTATATAGATCTCATATACAGAAAGATTCCATTGACTTGAAAAATCTTTGTCCGACTTATATATCAAAGAATAAACAGAGAAAACTATTTTTACACTTCCTAATCATTTTTGTTTCATGCTGACCGTTTCAGTTTCCACTGAGATTCAATCAAAGAAAGATTTATATTCTCCTTGATGATTTGATTAAAATTTGACAGCAGAAAAAAATATTATGACCCTCACTTGGCTTAATGACGCTCCACTGTCATTGCATGTAAATAAATAATAGAGACTTGAACATGTAACAAAAATATCTTTATAAAACTCTAATATCTTAATTTACTTATGATAAACTTTGCTTCGTTTGAACTCGGTTCGGTTCGGTTCGGTCCGGACTTTTCAAAAAAAGAGATCGGTTCGATTCGGTTCGGTTAGAGAATTTTTCGGTTAGGTTCGGTTCGATTTGAAATTTTCAAAAAACCAGATCGGTTCGGTTCGGCTCGGTTCGAAAAAAACATCAACCGATCCCATCTCTGGCGGACATACAAGCAATCAAGCAGACAATTTATGTTTGCAAGACTCTTTACGAGAAAGAGAATAATAATCAGCAATGGTGTTCATCACCCACCACGATGAAATCATCATTTCGCGAAAAAACACCTGATTTCGATAAAAAATACAAAACCTCACCAATTCCTTACATCAATTGATCAATGCTGCTACCACATGATCACCGAACAGATTTCAGATTCGAGGTTCCCGCATCGAATTACCTCGAGAAATGTCTTTTTCGAAAAATCGATTTTCGATGCTTTTTTGACCCTGCGGACACACAATCAAGCAAGCAAACAATTTATTTCTGCTGGACTCTTCTCTACGAGAAAGAGAATAAAGAATATAATATGTGATATTATGTATAGAAAGAAGATGAAGAGAGAGAAACAAAAGAGAAAAGAAGAAAAAAAAAGAATGACCTATATATGGACATAATGTGAAGGGCAGAGCCTGTAACAATACGAAACCTCTTTAAGCTTCAACTGTTATAAAGAATGTTTCACGAAACCTTTTTATGTTTTTAAAATGTACAATGAGTTTGATACAAAACCTTTTTTGCTCTTACTTCTTCAAAGTGTTTTTTACGAAACTCTTTCAAGCTCAAAGATTTATAAAGGGTTTTATACGAAACCCTACCTGAACCGCCCACACTTAAGAAAGAGTCTATAAAAAGCCCTCTTAACTGCAAAGCTCTTGAAGGACTGTATGCAAAACCTATTTAAGTTTCAACACTTAAAAATGGTTTCACACGAAATCTTTTTTTAAGTGCCAATACTGATAAAGGTTTTATTCAAAACCTTGTACATTACTAAACCTTTTACAGATTTCGTGTAATTCCAACGATAACCTTTACAATACGTTAAACTACCACGAAACCTTAAAAGATTTGTCTAGCACCTTTTTTTTCAGTGTAGTTGTGAAACTCTGTATTAGATTGTTTTATCATGTACAAATATACTGCATCATCAAGCGTGTTGCCTTGCTCCATAAAAAAAATAACTGAGTATTTCGATCATATAAAACAATCCTACATGGAGCACATCATATTTCTTAGGGGAATAAAAAATCTGCCACAAAAAAACTAACCACCCAAGTGAGCATAAGACGGACTAAATGACTCGTCTTTTTTCAAGTCATGTCGCCCCGTCATGCCTAGTCTTTGTCTCAAATTCGACTAGCACATGACTAGTCCGGGAGTTTTGCCCGTCATGAAGCCCCGTCTCAATCACATGGTTGACGGGCGACATTATACGCGTCTAGTCTAGTCTTCTTTTGAGAAAGACTCGTCCAAGACTGGTCAAAAGTTGGTTAATACAGAACTCTATTGCATAATACGCAGACTAGTCCTAGACGAGGACTTTTTGAGACAAAGATTAGTCTCGACGGATGGTAGGGACGCCCGTCCGAAACGAGTTTAAAATTAAAAAAGTAAGGATGTCAGGGACGGCATATAGAACATGTTGTAGTCTTGTGTAGTGGACGAGTCCTGACTAGCCTAAATGAAAATATGTAAAGATAAAGGTTAGATTCGAACACCCATCCTATATATCACTAACCCATCATTTAGACCATTGAATCACATGATCAAGAGACCAACTTCTACATGTTCACAATCATTTTAAAATGCTGTTTAATATAGTTTTGCTCAAAGTTTTTTGTCTTCACTTTTAAAAAAAATTATTTTTTACAGTGGACGAAATTATTTATATAACATTAAATAAAATAGATTTAGAAAATATTTATATTTTTCCGACGGATATTTATTGAATATCATTAACTGGAAATAATTAGTTGCATTAAAAAATAAATTTTAAATCCAAAAATAAAAGACTATTTATGTTTAAAAGAAACTAGATTTTCCATATGATGGTTTAGTTTTACATTAACATTACCTTATCTTCATAATTAACAATTAAATTAACTTTGCTTAATTTGAATTTCTTCTTGAATTGAAGATTATTAGACTTTATATTTAAAATAAAATAACGAAAAATTATCACATAAAATGATTTAAATTATTTTGTGTTTTCCTTAAAATTTTATATTTTAATACCTTTAGAATATATGAATTAATATTCATCGGTACCAGATAAATATTGTTCTTTTATTTACTCCTATTCTTTTAAGTTTCGATATATTTTTACATTTTAAACATACGAAAATGCAAAATATAATAAAATATATCAAGACAGAAATATACGAAGTGTATTACCTATCTTTGATTTTACTATTGATTATGATAGGCTTTCTTAGTGTTGTTCTATTTTAAAAAAATAATAACATCCATGACAATCAACACAATTTAGTATAAAATAAATGCATGTCATTGATATCCGTAAACATAATATAACAGATTAATCGTAGTCTACAGCCTAAAAAGATTTTAGTACAAGACAGGCAATAAAACAACTGTTCTTCTCCTATCTAATCCATATGCTAAATACATCTGATTATTCATGGATTACTTTTAACAAATGACGCACATATTGAAAATTTTTTTCTGTGTGCACTCTACTCTTACTCTTCATTATTCATCGGTTTAGACGAATTAAGAGGATATATTTAGTCCAAAGAAAGTGAATCGTTTAGAGTTTTTCAGACTAGTCTGGACTAGGATGAGCAACAGTGTTTAAAAAAGGACTAATCATGACGCGTATAGATGATGCTTCAAACTAGTCCCAACCACTACCAAAGACGTTGCAGGCTAGTCAAAGTCGTTTGACATCGAATGATCTGTCATTGTCTAGCAGATAGACGGGAGTCAATTCGTGATTTAGACTGTATAAACTGACGTCAGTCTATCTCAATGTCCTAGTATGATGTCGTCAGGATGCCCGTCAAATACCGAATACTGTCGGGTTGGATGTTCAAATCCACCTTTCACCTTCTTCTTTAAATTCTCCGACTAGTCTGGACGGGATCAATGGACAAAACAGACTAGACATGACGGGGCTCAAGGACATTCTAGACTAGTCCAGACGTGGTTAGAAGACATTACTTCTAAAGGTGGCTAGTCATGACGGGTGTACAAGACGTTTTAGACTAGACCTGACGAATGTTTCGGACATTTTGGACTAGTCATGTCGCTCGTCTTCACCGGTTTTTTGCTCACTTGGGCAGTAATTCCAAGGAACGAACGAACATATTTTGTACTCGCAAGGTGTAGGTAATGCGGATTTCGAGTAAAATTTTTCTTCTCATTCTCTTACATCATTTGATAGAGCGTGAGCTGCTAATCACGAAAATGTAGTTTAATTCCACCATTGTCTACAGTTCTGTCATGAAGTAAAAAAAAAATTCCAGCTAAATTTTAATTATAGACATTTTGTGATTATGTAGATTAATGAATTAATGCATTGGCATAAACAACGTTTCGTAAATGTTTGATCTATAATAGAGCATACAGGATAAAGATAAATATCATTTCTTGCGTTTGTACTTTTATCAGACGCGTATATGTTATTCGATTTTAAAAGTAAATAGAATTTTGACACGTGTTCGTTTTCATATCTCGAAACAAGTCTCTATATTATCTTTTGTTATATCAAGAGAATCATTTTAGAGAGCAACAAGCAAGTCGAGACCACTGCCGTGATGTCGAAACTCTACATAATGATGTAATTCCAATCGATACGGCAAGTAATGAAACAGCAAAATTATTCGATGCAACACTGACACACTATGTTGGATGGTGAGTTGATCGTCAAGATGATCTTTGCATGATTGAATATATTTTATGTTTAATTAGGTACAATAGCAAAAAATTGGGTGGTATCAACAACAGCTTAGCTCGTCTTCTCACTTCTGATCCAAACTACGACAGTAGTCGTATTCTCACTGCTGCTCTTCAAATGTTCTCAATACCTTGTCCATCGGTATTAGTTCATGCACAACTTATTGAAACACTTGGCGATACAGTAATGACGTCGAATCATTATATCAAACTTCCTACAGAAGCTCTCATCAATTGCTCACCCGGCTATCGATAAGTGAGAGCGAGGGCGAGGGCGTTCGAAACTGTACTAACAACACTTTCGATATCTTTTCTTTCAGCCTTTTTTTATACCATTCGTCCCGGTGCTATTTAGCACAGAATGCATAAGGACATTTCGATGGTAGTCGACTACCTCAATTATCACTATCCAGAATTAAAATTAGTGGTGCCAAAAGTTTCAAACCAGTCATTACCGGCAGACAGATCGCGGCCGGTACCGGTACCCATCCTAACAATATTCAGACCAGTTCCATCTCTGGTTACAGGAAGTACAACACATTGAAATCAATGTTTCTAGTTATCTTCATTTTAGAAAAAACTTTTATCCCTTCTTCTTGATCGAAAATATCGTCACGAAGTACGGTCACGTTACAAAAACTTCGACAAAATCAAAAAAATTCCCTTCAATCATCCATTATCCGTCGACTACTGCTTGATTTTCCCGATCCATTGCGCAAATACACCTTTTTAAGGGCAATGAGTTCCGGCTCGTTCTTCTTTTTGACTTTATTGCATTTGAAGAACATCTCTCAGTTGATCATTACTTTAATCACTGGATGCCGTAAATGAATTACAGATTAATTTAAAAAACGGAATTACAAAATATTTCACGATTTCTATGAATTATAAGATCTCGGTAATTCAAATTTACAGCACCTTTTAGTTTTTGCTTAAACATACTATTAGATTCGCCTTTTCTCGCTGATCACGAATATCTTTTTAGTTTTTCGATTTGACCAAACTTTCGTAGAGAAAAACTCAAAATACTGAGAGGATCTAAAAATCAGCAGAAAAATTAGTTTTCAGAAACAACGTTTATATCTCTTCTGTTACATTTTCTGCTCTCGCCAATATGCTTTTTGGATTCCTCATATGCAAATGACTCTAGAAGCATTATCTAGAACTTTATCGTATATTACATGTTCAACCTCAAGAGCGAACATTTAGTGGCATTTCGTTCTACACTAGTCAATTTTGCAAACCTATCTAGTTTTATGTACTGATAGATAGAGCGTCCGCTCATATGTCATTCGAAGCGCATTTGACCAGGTACAACAGTATAGCTCGGTTTTTTAAATATCATTTCCTATGCTCAGAAAAGAAG
>JAJEKB010014375.1:0-14743 GCA_022393335.1 Macrotrachela quadricornifera
AAGGAAATGATATGGACGCGACATTACTTTTGGATACCCCTAAGTATATATATCATTGGAAAGAGCATATCGAACCGCGTCGATTGGTGTCATTTTCGAATGTGGCACAAATTGTTAAATGAATATATTTAGAAAATGCTGAATGCATTGTTTTTTGCCTATGATAAAAATAAATGTCGTTATTTTTTTTTTCATTTTTGATATGATTTGGACATTGTTTTGAGGATGTCATTGAATAGAGCTCGTCGAGCTGTATCTGGCACACCATAATCTAGATTTGGCACGAACAATGGGATGAATCGTTCTGAGAAAAAGGCGAACCTGTCGCCAACTTCCCTTACATAACGTTGGCTTACAATTGAACATGGATGAGGAAGATGAATAACTGATTGGAAATGGCATACGTTGCCTTTTGTCATGCTATGTTTCAAAAAAAGAACATGTATAACAGTGAATTACATATCATTCCATAGATCTGATGCTGATCTATCCAATGATGTGTCTTTGAACTTTGGCACATGTGTGATGGTGAATAGGTGAATGGAAATCCTGACATCAATATAGGAGTTACTTTTTTGGCGTATCAAGATTCAAAATCTGTACGAACAATACTTCATTATACTTCAATTGATAGAACTAAACCACCATAACAGTCGATTCATACGTCTATCATCATTGGCACATATTCTAGCGTTAATCTAGATGGTAAATATCTGACAATCAACACACATATGGAGTTATTAAAACTTCGTATTCAAAAAAATCACAAAGAGTATATTCAGTGATATCTTTTTCGCTAGATCTCAACGAGATCTATCGAATGACATACGTATCTGCGCTGGCACATATTGTCAGATGAATTTGATCAGGTAAATTTTCTAATATACGCATACCTGTTGACTTTTTCTAATATTGTCTTAAAAGATAATATAGGTAGCACTGAAATATCTCTTATTCGATAAAAATAGATGAGATCTATTGAATAGTATGATCAACAGCTTCGGCACATATTGTGACATGAATGCGCAAACGAAGTTCTTAATAATAAAGATACCTGCAGAGTTTCTTGAACGCTATAAATGAAAAGATAATATAGATTTAAATAAATTACATTCGATTTCGAACAACTAAATGAGAGACGTTTAAAATAATATCCATATAAATATTAATACATGTGTGAGAGTCAATATGTACGTTTCGATGTAAATTTGGGTTTGTCCTAAGCATCAAGGCTTTTCATGTATATGTCTTATGTAAGGTTTACCATACTTTTTTCACAACTATTACTGAAAGATAACGATAAATTTCATTTCCTATGATCAAATTACCTCAGATTTGATAAATCTTCAAAGTTTCTATTGAATATACCTATCTGTGTCTGTTGAATATCGAGTAGATGGTATTACTATGTATGTAAATGATTCGCAAAAGCTTCTACGTTCAGTTTATTTATTTATCGATATTGAATAATACATCATTCGATAGTGTTTTTCATTCTGAATCGAATGGAATCAGTTTTATGAACGGCACAAATCGTAGAACGAATTGATACGTGTGTTAAGGAGCGTTGAAAATTCCATGCCATTTGTTTTCTTTCGTCTCGGTCACGTTTCTTGTCTTCTTGTTGTTGTTCGTAGTGGTCAATTGCGGGTTGTCGTTCAACTGCTGTAGTTTGTCGGGTGTCCAGGTTCACAAATTGCTGTCAATCCCAAGTAATAAATAAACAAAGAATACACTTACTTGAATCCAAGAGTTCAATGGGAGAACCTCCAGTTGTTAAGTAGTGTTTTTAATCGTAACTAAAGATAGTTTATTTATGAAGATAAGAGATGATGATTTACAACGAAAAGAAAACGATCTATTTATATATGCGATATTGCGCAATCATCTTGAATATTGTGATGCAATAACCATGACCATCTTGCGTAATAACCTTGACCATAGTATTGCGTAATTACCTGGATATGATGTTGCATAATTACCTTGACCATAATGTTGCGTAATTACCTGGATATAATGTTGCATAATTACTTATAGGCCTTTTCCGAGAGAATAGAAAATGATAATTTTTAAAGTTTTTGAATGGCATTTTCAACTGTTATAGATTGATTAATTTAGAAGGCGTAAATCCTTCTTTTACTTTCTTTATTAAAAAAGGGGTCATTTCTATAATGGTTAACACGTACATATATAATATCTGAGAAGAAAGGAAAAGAAAAGAAAGACCACATATAATAATAATACGAAAGAAAAGGTGGAGAAAGATGTCACTTCTAACATCCTTCCCCTTACAAAAAAAGGTTTTTGTTCACAAAAAACTTTTTGGAGTTTATAAAAAAATAACAAAAAAGAAAGTTAACAACTAAGTTCAGAAAAAAATATATATCTGATGAGATGGTAAATAACAAAAAAAATAAATAACAAAAAAATTTTTTTTTTTTTTTTTTATTTTTGCTCTTTATGATGTTGTTGATAATGTCGACGATAATATTGATAATTTTTTTGATCAAATAAATCTTCTGGTATTAATTCTTGATATTTTTCCTTTATTTGATCATTTTTCACACCAATAATTAACCTACCATTGTCTTCTTTTATATGTGGATTTGTAACACCTGATCGTTGAATAATTTTTCTCATTAATCGCATAGTAAACTTGTAATAAAATGATCGGGTGATAACATTTTGATAACGACGTGCACGAAGGATATTGTTTCTTCTTTTGTTTCTTTGTCGTTTAGTTTCTTGTGGACGATCTCGATGGCGTCTTCGTCTTTTTTCAATTGGTTTTTGTTCGACAATATCAGTTGTTTTTGATGCTTCATTATTATCAATACTAATATCATTCTCTTCATTAATAATTAATTCAATATGATTGACCACTACGTTTTCATCTTGTTCTTGTTCATCATTAGAAATTTCTTCATATTCATGTTGTTTAATTGTAGTTGGTGGAATAAGTTGATGGACATAAATTTCATCATCATCATCTGATATGGGTTCAATACCTTGTAATATTGCATTTAAATTTATTCGTTGATTAATTTTATTGTCCATAATTTCATTATCATTTATATATAATGATTCAGGAATTTTATATAATTCATGAATATCAACATTCATTACTCGTTGAAATGACCAATGTGCTAATACCGGCTGAATTAAACATGATGTTGCTAAACAATCACTAACAGCATAGTTTATCATTCCATTGCGAGTTCTTGTTGATAAACTTGAATGTTTTGGATCTAATCCTATTGCCCAATGATTAAGTCTCATAGCTTTATCCAAGAACATATCGTATGTATGAATGATGGCTTGCTGTAAAGACCATTTTTCACCACTACGATATGGACTTGGTTTACGACAAGTACATCTAAATGATATATCATTTTGTTTATCTAAATTATTTTTCTCACCATTAGATGATGAACTTGATGACGGGCAACACATCTCACAATGAGACAATGCCCACGAGTACCAACCAGGAAATTTAAGTTGTATATCAATAACATTTGCTGCAATAGGCCAGTCAAATAAATCTTGATCTTTAATTGGGAGTATTTCATTCCGAAATGGTCCCCAAGAATATAATTTATTCGATGATCTAAAAACTAATTTAAAAAATTCTTTAATTTTTACCATGAGCGACGATTCAGATGATGGTAAATGAGCAAGTTCAACTAATATGACCAATGATGATGATGATGATTGTGGTAATGTTTGAATTTGAAGTAAAGCCAACGTGTGATTTGATATTTCAGATTCAGTATCACAGGTATATTGGCTGCAAGTTTGTACATGATCAAGTATTAAATTCATTGTTGATATTGTGGTCCATTTATTAATGAAAAAAATTTCATAAATTGATGATGGTATTGAAAACAACGGGTATTGTTGTCGAAGATGACGATTATCTTTCATTATTTTTTTTTTTTTTTTTGATGTTGGTGGATAATGATTTTTGTTGTTGTTATTGTTAATGAAGTTGAAATGGTGAATAATTATTATCACGTAGATATGAAGCAATAATTTATCTGACTTAACGATGACTAGAATAAAGAATTGAAATAAACAAAATGGATGGGTATAAAATAAAAAATAAATAAATAACATATGATGTCCTATTAGTTCAGATAAATAATCCTATTAATAGATTAATATATAGATGTTGCTACTTCGTGTGACCATATTTGTATCAACGTAACAGAAAAAAATTCATAAGAGACATGTTTGTTCTCATATGTATAGAACAAAGAGGACAAGTATTGTCACAAATGTTATGTGACAGAACGAAGAAAAAAATGATCTTCACGGGATTCGAACCACGTATCTTCTGCTATCCGAGCAGATGTCTTAGCCCATTAGACTAGAAGAGACATCGTAATCTTCGTTTTGCGCCCACATGTATCATCTTAGACACTAACAGTACATTTACGGCAGAAACATTCCTAATCAGAAGTTTCTCGACATATATTTTAATGTAAATTTTTGTAATAATCAATTTTTGATAATGTCATCTATATAGAATCAGTGGTAAATTTTGATGAATTAATGCGCGCTAATTAATATATCAATATTTCCACATATAGTAATGAATCAATGTTGTTCCATAGGAGCCGTTGCGCATACGCCAACCATAGTCAAACATCAACCATTATCATAACCAAATCTATACATTAACACTAATTGATCATCATTAAAAATTAAACATTAATATATATATATTTTTTATTTTTTATTTTTTTTTTTATATTGTTTTTGAAATAAATATGGGTCGAATATCGTTAACATGCACTCTAGATTCGACCTTTGTATCTTCATCTCTGACCCAATAAATCGGATGTTGCTTTTTAATAATCACTTTGGGTCTAATTGAATACTTTGGATCTAATTTTGTCTTTGGTCCATGAATTTTTATCAATACCAAATCATTGATTTCATAATGTGGATCTGTACGTTGTTTATCATAACGCTTTTTGTATTGTTGTTGTCGACTATTGACATTATCACGTGTTTGTCGTTGTATTATTAACAGGTTCTTTTTTAATTGTTCATAATAATCTTGTGGTTTGTTGAAAATGAATGATGCCGCAGGTTCATCTATGGGTAAACGTGGATTTTGACCATATTGTAATTGAAATGGTGAATAACCAGTTGTTGCATGAATCCCAGTGTTGTAAGCGAATACTACCGGTGATAAAAATTCATCCCAGTTATTATTCTCACGATTTTGAAGTTTTGCAATTTGGGGTACAAATGTTGCATTGAAACGTTCAACCATTCCATTGCATTGTGGATGGTAAACAGTTGAAAAAATATGATTATAACCAATTAATTTTTCCATTGCGTTCATTAACTGATTCTTGAAATGTGTACCTTGATCTGATAAAATAGATTTTGGTACGCCATATTTGCAAATGTATTCCTTGAATAATGCTTGTGCCGTATTTTGTGCTGAACAATCGGGTAGAGCAACTGCTGTTACCCATCTTGTAAAATAATCTGTAATACATAATACATATTTATTACCACTTGGTGTTTCTTTGAACGGACCACAATAATCGATGCCAACTAACTGGAACGGTCCTTCAGGTACTGGAATTGGATAAAGTTGTCCCGGTTTCTTTGCTCGATTAATATTATGTTGTTGGCAAGGTAAACACGATCGTATATGTTGAGTAATCGATTGTTGCATTCTTGGCCACCAAAATTTATTTTTGATCTTTAAGTATGTACGTCGAACGCCAAAATGACCACTAAGTGGATCGTCATGGTACGATTGAAGTAAAGAATTAATCATGGATGATGGTAAATAAATTAATTTTGTTTTTGTAGTAGAATTACCATGCAACAATGCTAGCTTGTATAATATGTCATCTTTAATTATATAAGAATGTTTTGTTGGTTCTTTCATAATTTCTTTTATTTTATTTTGAATAACTGAATCTTTTGCTTGTTCAACTTTGATTTGAGTTATATCAAACTTATTGGAGGTAATTAAATCTGACGCAACTTCCTCTGGATGTTCATTGTTTTTTTGACTTGGTGTAGAGGATTTATCATTCGTAACTGATGGTGAAGTTGTATGGATTTGATCTTGTTGTTGTGTTATTTGTTTCATCTTTGAACGTGTAACAACTGTACTAACAATTTGAGTATTGTTTCCAGGAACATGCACCGATCCCAGTGGTTCCTTTTGAAATAACATATTTATTCCATAATCTACATCAAATATATCTTCTTGATATTGTATTGGATGACGAGATAAGTAATCGGCTAAACAGTTGTGTTGACCTTTAATGTGAATGATTTTTTCAATATTATATTCTTGTAGTAAGATAGATATGCGATCTACTCTACGATTCTTGACGATTGAATTCATCATTTTACATAAAGGACAATGGTCAGTATAAATTATTATTGATCTACCACGCAAATAAGATCGCATACGTTGAAAACATAACCATATGGCTAATGCTTCTAATTCAATTGGATCATATCGTCGTTGTGTGGATGTTGTAACTTGAGAATGATAATACAAATTCTTCGTTTCACCGTTTATAATTTGTTGTAATGTACCACCTATACCTACTTTCGATGCGTCGGTTGTCAATATAAGTGAGTAATTATCATTTGGAAAATCAAGAAATAATGGAGATTTAATTAATAATTCTTTTAATTGTATAAATGCTTGTTTTTGTGCATCACCCCAGGTAAATTGTCTTCGATTTAGTTTGGTTAAATTTGTTACTCGATGAATAGGTGCTGCAACTGTAGAGAATTGAGGAATAAATTTTCGATACCATGAAATGGCACCAAGGAACTTATTTGCTTCTGCTAATGTAGAAGGTTTGTTCAATTTAATAATTGCTTCGATTTTCTCATTATTAGGTTTAACACCACATTCAGATATCGTATGGGATAAATAATCAATGTGTTGATGAAAAATATTACATTTTGCCGGATTAAGTTGAAAGTTGTGTTTCAATAATATTGATAATAATTGCTGAATATGCTTGAGATGTTCTTCAAATGAACAAGAGAAGACCACGATGTCATCAATATAAACTAATGCAAATTGACGACATGGAGATAATATATCAGTCATTACTCTTTGGAATGATGGTGGGCTATTTTTTAATCCTTGAGCTAAAACATTCCATTCATAAAGACCTTCAGTAGTGATAAACGCTGTCTTGTGTTTATCTTGTTCTTCAATTGGAATTTGCCAAAACCCACTTTTCATGTCGAGTTTTGAAAAATATTTATAGCCACCACCTAATATCTGGATTGCTTGTTCCAAGTTGGGCAATGGATGACTATCTTTGATGGTGATATTGTTTAGCTTTTTATAATCTACCACCATTCGCCAAGTACCATCATTTTTGGGTACAAGTAATGCAGGTGCTGCATAGGGTGAATAAGATGGACGAATTAAACCAAAATGTAACAATTCTTGTGTTATTTTGTACATTTCTTCTTGTTTGCTTGGAGTCGTATAAAATGGTTTAGATGTTGGTGGAGGATGATCAAGAATTTTTATTGCATGTGGTTTCACGCCGGTTGCAATTGAAGGTTTACTCGTATCAAATAATTTTGTATGTTGATTGAGGATGGTTCTAACTTTATGCTGTTGTTCATAATCACTAATATGCTGGATTAAACTATTAATGTGTGTATTCACTAATTGATGGTCAATTGTTGGATTTCTCTTAAAAGATAATGTAGGAATAGTAGTTGTTCCCAATATAATACCTTTTTGCAATGAGCAAGTATAATTTGTCGGGTTATGTAATGAGATAAATGAAGTGTGACGATGAACAGTTAATGAAGAATTTAACATTAATATAGGTAATCGTTGTTGTAATTTGTAAGATGGACGAAATAATACTTTTGCTGATGATAATTTAACAGATACAGGTACTGTCAATGTTCGTTTTGATGGAATTCGAATATTATTAATTAAACGTGTTGGATAATTAATATCTCTATGATTGAGGTCAAATTTTAATGTTGTACGTTGATGATTATTATAAATTGATACTGTCCGTTCTTCCGTATTGATAATTAATTTATATTTATTGATAAAATCCATTCCTAATATACAATCAGCACACAGTTCTTTAACAACAAGTGCTTGGATAGAAGTTAACGTATCTCCCATACTAATAGATAGATCCGATGTGCCAAGAATAGAAAGCGACGTATTGCCATCTGCTAAGACTACACGTTTATATGATTTGTTATCAAATTGTTCATGATTTAAAGGATGTAAGGATTTAATTGATATAAAGGTTCGGTTTGCACCAGTATCAAGTATCACCTTCATTCTTTTATTGTTTACAATAACGTTAAGATATAAAAGAGATGTATTGGGGGTCAATGGATTGTCATTTAAGATATTGGAAGCAACACCATCGACCGTTACTTCCTTTACTGAAAATGGGGACGGGCACAATCCCGAGCATAATGTCCGGGAGTACCGCAATTATAACAAACATTCGTTTTTTGTGCATTTTGTGGAGATGTTGCTAGACAATGACTTTGACTTTTCTGATTCCAATTCCGTGGAATATGTTGTTGATTTATTTGATGTTATTGTGGTTGTGCATGTTGAAAAGTATTATGACGAGGTTTATTAATAAATTTCTGTGGAATATTTGGCCGTGTTGATGGTTTTCGAAATGTAGCTGCATTGATATTAACATTATTCTGTTGCAATTCATTATTTGTACTTGTTAATGTTAATGTATCTTCTACTTTTCTAGCAATCGCTAAGAATGCATCTGTTGTTTTTGGATCCATTAAAGAAACATGTGTTTTTAATGATTCTTTTATACCAGCCATTAACTATTTTAATTTCAATGAATCAGGCATAACAGGATCAACCTTCTTGCATAATTCGACAATTTTATCGTAATATTGTGTAATAGATTGATTAATCGTTTGTTTATACCATTTCAATTGTTCGAATGCTAATTCTTGTACCTTTGTAGATCCAAAAGCCTTTATAACAGCTTCTGTAAATGATGACCATGATTTAATTGTCGTAGATGTTTGTGTCCACCATCGACATGCATCATCTTGTAAATGGATTGAAATATATTGTAATTTTTGTTCATCGTTCCATTTAGCCATTTGGAAGCGTTGTTCTAATTTTTCTAACCACTCATGAACGTCATCTTTTGAACCACGAAAGTATGTTGGTTTTTTGATAATTTCATCAGCAATTGTTTTTTGTAAATGTGAATTGGATAATGAACTAGAAATAGATTTTGATGGTGCTTCCACCTCCGTAAGAATATTATTTTGTGCTGATGATAATGTAGGTAAATATTGTTGAAGAAATAATTTACTAAACGATTCAAAATTGGTGATTAAATCAATGTGTCCTACATACCACAAATAAGCTTCATCAATTAATAAAAATGGAATTGATTGATACTGTTCGATACGACGTAATCCATATTGTTTAAATTGATTCATTGTTTGTAATAACCAAACTTTTGCATCTTCTGTGCCAGTATATTTAATAAATTTTGTATCAATAAGATTTTCTAATGAATTAGTTTCGTTCATTTCAGATAATGAATGATTCGTTGATGGAGAATTTATTTGACCTTTTTGACGATCCTGAACATGCTGTTTTAATCGATCACAAAAACATGACCAGTCGTTATTAATTCCAGCTTTCGACTGCTCATACCATAATTGTTGTTCACTTTTCAAATATGTAGTTGCTTGAAATACACGATGCAGTGATGGATATTCTAATTCTTCGTATGTTTTATGCAGAATAGATAACCATTGATCGATGTGAGTCATCTGTTCTTCTGTTAGTTTCGTAATAGATTGTAGGGCCATCTTTTCTCGTTCTCTAAATAATTGTAATGTCGATTTATTATCCAATGCAGATATACTATCAACATGTGTTTTCTCTTCAATTAATTCTACTGTTGATTGAGATGTTGGTATAGTCATTGAGGAATTCGTTGTGATAATAAACAAATACCTGACTATTTACGAACCAAATAAGAATTACTACGTTTTCAGAAAAGAAAATAATATAATAAATCTAAGATATGATATTCTTGTAAATTAAAATGTGCACAAGTGTTATTGTTTATCAGAGACACCGTCTCACGAGAGCAGCTTCTTTAATTAGATAAACGTTCGTTAACAGAAACAATCCCTTAAAAAAAAGGAAGTTTCTAATATTATTCCAGATAAATATAAATTTAAAATCACCGAACCAATTTCTTAATAAGAAAGACACCGCTGTCACCACTTGTTATAGATTGATTAATTTAGAAGGCGTAAATCCTTCTTTTACTTTCTTTATTAAAAAAGGGGTCATTTCTATAATGGTTAACACGTACATATATAATATCTGAGAAGAAAGGAAAAGAAAAGAAAGACCACATATAATAATAATACGAAAGAAAAGGTGGAAAAAGATGTCACTTCTAACATCAACGCTCCTTAACAACTTGATATACATGATGAATGGTGAATTTTCAAGGTTTTATAGGCGATTCCATTGAAACTATGATGTAAATAACGCAAATGAGCATACCAATCGATAGAGCAAGGCGAGATGCATCGAAATCTATGGTTATTTTTAAATTCTGAAGCGAGAAATCGAATATCTTTGGAAAATACAGTTTTTGCGAGTTTGTTCCTATGGGAAAAAAAGACTTTTTGATAACTGCAGGACATAATGTGATGTTCGTTGAGAAGGAACATTTTCTAATCGATAGAGCTCGATTGGTTCTACCTGGCACACAGTAAAGACTAGGTGGCACACGAAGTGAAACGATTCGTATTTTCAAAAACTCGAATCGGCTGCCAACTTCACTTACATCTTCAAATGAAGAATCTTTGCATCAATTTAAATTGATATATATTTATCATTATTTTCTAATTGAAAAGCAAATAAAATTAACATAGTAAGAGACATAATGGTACATATTGTTTGGAAATCTAATAAAGTATGAAACAAGAACTAAATAAAATGCATTTGCTTTATGGATAGTATAGCATACGTTTTTTCTGGAAATTTGAAACTCAAAACAGAGACCGTCACAGGGCACTTTTTTTCCCCTGCCCTGCCCTGCCCTCTGCCCTGCTCGGTCTTGCCCTGCCCTGCCCTTTGCCCTGCTCGGTCTTGCCCTGCCCTGCCCTTTGCCCTGCTCGGTCTTGCCCTGCCCTGCCCTCAGGGCAGGGCAGGGCGTTTCATTGGATTTCGCTAATTAATAGAATTGCTGATATGTTAAAAGTATATAGCCATTTTTAGGTTAAACACGTATATGTTATTTATATTAATTCGAAAAAAATGTTATACACAAACTGGGATCATCATAGAAATAGTCTAGTATATTTAAGCATAAAAAACAATCCAAATCATCACAGGAGGAAAATGCAAGTATTAGAAAAAAAATATTGAAATAGTAAATAAACATAGTAAGTTGTTTTGTTATATGAACGCGCATTATTCGACGTATTCCCTTCTTGTTTTTATCCATCCTTTTCTATATGAATGTAGACTAAATTGCATTCAATAAAATCATAAAAAATGACACAATCACATCCATTAAAAAAAGTCTTAATCGAACTATTTTATTCAAGCGCTTGCTAAGACTTGAGTTCAACATGTGTCCATACTGAATGCCTCTCGACCTATAGACAAGCACTTGAACGCTTGCGTGGGTCATGCGTCTAGATCAAGACAGTCATGCGCTGAACTTATAGCGATCAGAGCAAGGAATAGCTTAGAAACAATCAATTCGAATAAAATAACCACGACTTTTCTACCCGAGATTAAATGAAGATCCTTGGTGTTTACAATATTAAAGTTGGACTACAGATCTGGATTGTCTCTCCCTTCTCTTTCTTATAGTATTTATTTTTTCAAACTATCAGTTTTTACTGATAATCGATCATTGTGAACGTTAAATTGACGAAAAAAAGAAAGAACAGAAGCTAGTTCGCAATGATATCAACTAGATTATGTTTATTAACTTATCATGCTTGGGTATAGATGTGAGAATGGATGTGTAGTCGTCTATCAGTAAATTGACTCTAATTCATTCAAAACTTGATGAAAAAAGCAATCACTACATACCGTTCGATGCGCCTCGAAAAGCTCTACAATGTAGTAACTTTGTTTTTTCATGTCTGAATAGATTACCTTGTGCGAGAAGGACTATTAAACGCCGTGGTTATGGCTTTTGTTGCACACTAAGTGCTTGGTCGATCAAGAAACACAAGCGCTTGAACAAGAACTCAACTTCATGAATAAGAACAATAAGCGATGAAACAAGAAGCACAAACACTTCAGTTTTTTTCGTGGTCTCCAGTCTTTACTCATGATGTGTCCAGAGCGCATGACACTCAGTCTTAAGAAACCCAAAAATGTCATGCACTTGCTAAAAGAAGTTCGACTAGAGCCACTTATCTTGACCAACTGATAACCACATCTATTACAAATGATCATGATATCACTGTTAATAGGTCAAAAACCTCGAAAATAGTGCTTACTGCAGAAAATAGTAATCAGGGCATCAGGGCAAAAACTTCTGCCCTGCCCTGCCCTATAAAATCGCACAGGGCAGGGCATCAGGGCAGCCCTGCCCTGTGACGCTCTCTGACTCAAAACACATCGGAAGATTAAATTTTTTTGTTTGTTAATGATTAGTTTCCAGAAGGTAGGTTTTTTCAATTTTATTATTATTAAATAAGATATTTTTTTTTCAAATCTCTTTCTTTTTCCTTCGCTACTACGTATTCTAACCCGAATTTTATATCAATCCTTTGAAATATTTCATATTTAGAAAATAAACGACCTTAATAATTTCTGATATATTAGTCTCAAAACTATAAAATTATATTTGTTTGCCTGTTATGGATATATAGAAAGACACTAAATATCAAGAAAGGAATAGAAAAAGTAATCAAATAATTCTCTATTCAGACATTATCCTTTAAATATGTTGAACTAGATGTTTAGAAATTCTGGTCACATATAGATGGAACAATCGTATACTATGACCTAACTAAAATGCATCTTACTGTGGCAAATGGCTTGTTGACGAACTATATAATAAATTGTTCTTCGTTCATTCCCGAAGAATTGCTTTTTTATTTAAAGAAAAATCCGTAATAGGATATTAAGTCTGTATATAAAATGGATACATTCTGGCTCTGAATTGATCTGTTATAGAGGAAACGTTTTCCAACATTAAATGATTTGATCTTTCGATTGAATTCTTTATTATGATGAACAGTTATACCAATTGTGTCACTAATAACAACCTATGCAATCATTAACAAAGGGCATTATTAACTAAGAACTTGCTACAAGGAAAAGTTTAATTGCAGAATCATGATATCCAATCAAGGGGGAAACAGCTGATTAGGAATCCGCTAATCAACTTAATCACTTCTAATCACCGCTAATCACTGTTAATCAATATTAATCATTACTAATCACTCCTGTTCAAACAGTGACCAAATCTAATCACTTTTAGTTAAGTATAGTGTATAATATTATAGAAGAGATTCACAATCAAACAGAAGTTTCTTCTATATAAATATGTATACTAATGTATTGTTAGTACCAGGACACTTTTTACAAAACTATTTATTTAATAAAAATTCGAGCTTTCTAATGTACAAGACAAAGATTAGTATATGGTGCATTTCGAACGAAACAGAAAAATATTTGTTTTCTTTCTATGTTGAAATTTGTCCACGTGTATTCGCATCCTAAAGAGAAAGTAGCGAGGGTGTAGTTTACAAATAAAAATAAAATACCATATAAGCGATAAAATATGTCACACACAAAAAAAAAACTTATCTACATCAAGAAATAATTTAGTGGTACAATATAAAGCTATAATGTAAGAATAGAACAAGGAGGAAATATCAGATTTTTTTGATTAAAATCAGTTTGAAATCAAATTATTAATCAATTTAATCTAAAAATAGATCAAAGAATTCGAATTAATCAGAGATAAATCAAAATAATCAGTTTTTTAAATTTCTTTTGTTCAAGATATCAGTTATTGTATTCCATTATTCAAACATATGAAGCCTGCTTCTTGACTGTACGACTTCGCAGATAGTTTTGATATAATAAAAATCATGTTATAGATGCATACAGCATTTGCAAAGATATCAACACATCGTTAATATTTATTCTCCTTAATTTTATTTGTTAGAGAACTAAAACCTGATGCGATAAAAGTTGAAACAACGAAACTATGAATGTTGAATGAATATAATTGCTTATATCAAAAAAGGAGAAAAGAATGCTCTATTTTTTCTATGCTACTTGATCGCACTTCAACCAATATCATAATAATAAACTTTAGATAAGATCTGTTTCATTAGTCTATGTGCTGGTTGTATTATATATAATAGGTGCACAGATTAGACTGCCATACATTGCATCTTAATTTTAATTGCTTAATACTTTGTATTGAAAAAGAACGAAATATACCGGAAGATACAGCTAATATTTCATGAATGATGAAAGAACAACAGAAAATACCTAGATAGACGATGGCAAAAATGATGACTTCCAGAGCTGCCGGCCTGGCCTGGTACCTGCCAGGCGCCTGATGGCCTGCCAGGCCAAGCCTCCTGTTCAGGGTGAATTTTGAAAATTTGACCTGGCCTGATCCAGGCAACCAATATATCCCACCTGGTCCCAGGCCAGGCCAGACCAAAATTCTTG
>JAJEKB010014390.1:0-10254 GCA_022393335.1 Macrotrachela quadricornifera
GGTCACCAGATGAGATATACCCGCCATCCAGAAATTGGAAATTCAGGGAATTCAAGGAATTCAAGTGGAATTCAGTGTTTGAAGCTTCCACATTTAGATTTTATGTGTCAGTCTTCGTAGCACCCTCAGTTGGTTTGTGCCTAACAGTGTTTCAAGCACCCTCATTGTAGAATTTCTTGAATTCTATTTGAGTTGCTATTGAATTTTCAATTTCTGGATGGTGGGTACTGCTGCAAGGAATGTATCTTCATAAGATCTATGTCCTATAAAAAAAAGTAAATACAAGACCTAGTGCACCATGTAAAAAATTTAAAAATACCACTTCTCAGAGTATGCCATTTGGTTGAATTTACACAGTTTTTGGCTTATATCACTTTTTTATCTCATAACTTACTCACTTGGGTGTAGTGAATTGATAGATTAAACTGTTTTCTATCTAATTGAAACCCTCTTTAGCCCCAAAGGACAAACCTTTCACGAAACAAGGTTAAAATGCCCAGCAAGCACTCTAGATAGTTAATTTTTATTCTATAAGAAGATCGATATATTGCCGTTCTCGTCAGAAAATTTTCTATCAGAGTCGCATAAAATCCCCGTTTGTTATATACCATTCGATACAGAATTTTACAAGCTGTAAAATAGTATATAATTTATAGATAAATAAGAAGCGTAAGTTACCTATACGGCAAATATAACTATACGGGAAGTGGTTCCAATGTTGTCAACGATCTCGTTAACCAAAAATTAGGGACCCATTTTCAGATCACAGATATGTTGCTTCGAGGTTTGCTGGGTACGAGAACTCGAATTTGTACTCCATTGTCGCCATGACTGAATGGTTACGCTGTTCGACACATACCCACAAGGTACCGTGCTCAAACCTCGGTGCCACCAGACATTAAATAATCTTGGACAAGTCACTAACGGCTGCTTGTCTCAGATCATTCATTCGATAACATGCTGATTACATTGTCGGCATACCATATGGCTCCTGTAGCTAGTATGTGGTTAGTCAGTGTGTATAGAAAACTCAAGTAATTGAGCGAGATGAACTCTGCTTCAGGCCAGCCTTCTGTCCAGAGTTGCAGCTAGTTATAATTGTAGAAAAAATATCGAGCTTATAAAACCGTCCTTGAACAGCACCCTATACTGAAAGGTAGCCGAAAGGCAAGGGCATTCTTCTTCTTCTTGTGTAATCCATTTGCCTCGAAATCCCATTGATTGAACAGTAACCAATAAAAAGCGACTTATGAGAAAATGGTTGTCTTAGGGTAAATGAAGTCGTCGAGTTCAAGTATGACCTATATTTAGTGGCGTAACCAGGACATTTTTACAGAGGAAGCACAGAGGGGAGGGGGGGGGGGCAAGCTAGCAGAAAAAAATTTTTACAGGCGGGCAAAAACTGGTTTTGGATTGGGTAAGAGACATTTACAGGAGGAGCAAAACCGTTTACAGAGGGAGCATTGCACTCCTATGCCCCGCCTCTCAGCGGTTACGCCACTAGCTGTATTCGATCCCAAATCCTTTTGGATGAGCAACAGTCAACGGAAGTCGTACTCATAAAAAGGATTTCGCATGATAATTTTGGTGTTCAGACATCCTAGGATGACTCATCTGTCTCGTGCACTTTTTGTAGTGCACATAGCTTTCGGATAAAATCCGAAGTTTCCGCATTTTTCTTTCTTCTTTTCACTTTTTCAATAATAACGGGATGAATGAAGAAACAAAACGGTCAATTCGACGAGATAGGTTACAGTTCATCTTCTGCACCAGTATTGTAAGAAAAGATAAAAAAAGACATGTACATACAAAATGGTGCACTTGTAATTTTGTTGTTCTGTTTTGAATTCAATACACTGAAGAAAGCTGATGCTTTCGAAACGTATGTAAATGAAATTGTTCTAAATATATATATTTAATAATAATAACAGTAAGAAGAAGAATATTCGAATTATTGTGAGAAAGTAACAGAAAATGGAACTCGTTGCAATGTCCTTCCCATAAAATACAAAGCAAAGATAACTGATTATCAGTTCAAAATCTTAAAACAATGAAATGAAGATAAAAATAAAAGTTTTAGTGATAGATAAAATTACGCCGAGCACCATCGATGTGTTCAACACGTTGACTATCCTTTTCATCAAAAAATCGCTAGTAGTAATATGTGAACATGTGTCGAAATTAATACAGTTATAAATGTTTGTCGTCTAACATCGGACTGAACATAAGCTTTTCCTAAAAATCATGTAATATTTGTTCAAATAGTTATCATTGCCGAAAAATAAAGCCAGAATGGGATCTGCAAAAATTTTCCAAATATCTGAGCTTCCCCAACTCTCTTTTAGGGAAGGCTTGAGCCTCCCCAAGCCTAAGGGCTCCGCTGCCCTTGATCTTGTATATAACAATAATTCTATTTTTGTCTCTCTATTATGAACAAACACATCATATCAATGTCTTGTACTATCGAAAGACAAATGTTCATGATTAAATTCATAATCTATTCAATTTAGTGTCAATAGAATCAATATTTATAAATTAGTTTAATTACATTTAAGACTACTTAGACAATTTCATTCTCTCTATTTCTCTTCATTCATTTGAAATGACTGAAAAACATTCAGTAACTAATTAATTAAACCAATTAGACGATTTTATGACCATATACCTATATAAATACAACTCTTTTTCATGTCTTCATCATTCAGGGCCCTATTCAACCATCAATAACAATCAAGTCAAATCAATCCAATACAATACAATTCAAGGTAAGTTTGTTCTCTTTGTTTTTTTTTGATCTTTTTTTCTTTTTAGATTTATTTTCGAAATATATATTGAACGACGATGTATATCTTAGGTTTATGATCCAAAATGTTTATTACTTTATTAATACAGAGAGTTTCTCTGTACGCGCGCGCGAGAAAAAGTATAAAAGAAAGAGACAATTCAAGTAAATGACAACGAATTTCCTTTTATTTATCAGGCAAAACATCACAATTTCTTTCGTACAAATTCTATACCCTGATGCACGTTTTTAATATGAGGATGATTTGGAGGTAGTGAACTTTGAAGAATTTCAAGAGCATGTTTCAACAATGAAAGTGCTTTAGAATACTCTCCCATGTTGTCACATACCCCAGCGATGTTGTTGTAGGAAGTAACCAAATCAGGATGATGTGCAGGAAGAGTTTTTTTCAGAATTTCAAGTGCTTTTTCGTAAAACGAAAGTGCATTAGCATACTCTCCCATGTTTAAATGCATCTGACCGATGTTGTTGTAGGAAGCAGCCAAATCAGGATGATTTGCAGGAAGCGTTTTTTGACAGATTTCAAGATCTTTTTCGTAAAACGAAAGTGCTTTGGAATACTCTCCCATGCTCTCATACACCCCACCGATGTCGTTGTAGGACTCAGCAAAACCAGGATGATTTGCAGGAAGAGTTTTTTCACGAATTTCAAGTACTTTTTCGTAAAACGAAAGTGCTTTAGAATACTCTCCCATGTTTTTATACACCAAACCGATGTTGCTGTAGGAAGTAGCCAATGAAGGATGATTTGGAGGAAGAGTTTTTTGTTTGATTTCAAGTGCTTTTTCGTAAAACGAAAGTGCTTTAGAATATTCTCCCATGTTGTAATACAACGCAGCGATGTTGTTGTAGGGAATAGCCAAATCAGGATGATTTGCAGGAAGAGTTTTTTGACGAATTTGAAGTGCACTTTTGGAAAACGAAAGTGCTTTAGAATACTCTCTCATGTTGTAATACAACGCAGCGATGTTGTTGTAGGAAGTAGCCAAATCAGGATGATTTGCATGAAGAGTTTTTTCACGAATTTCAAGTGCTTTTTCGTAAAATGAAAGTGCTTTCAAATATTCTCCCATGTTGTAATACACCAAACCGATGTTATTGTAGGAAGTGGCCAAATGAGGATGATTTGCAAGAAGAGTTTTTTGATAGATTTCAAGTGCTTTTTCGTAAAACGAAAGTGCTTTAGAATACTCTCCCATGTTTTTATATACCAAACCGATGTTGTTGTAGGAAGTAGCCAATGAAGGATGATTTGCACGAAGAGTTTTTTGATAGATTTCAAGTGCTTTTTCGTGAAACGAGAGTGCTTTAGCATACTCTCCCATGTTTGAATGCACCTGGCCGATGTTGTTGTAGGAAGTAGCCAAATCAGGGTGATTTGCAGGAAGAGCTTTTTGACGAATTTCAAGTGCTTTTTGGGAAAACGAAAGTGCTTTAGAATACTCTCCCATGTTTTTATACACCAAACCGATGTTGCTGTAGGAAGTAGCCAATGAAGGATGACTTGGAGGAAGAGCTTTTTGACGAATTTCAAGTGCTTTTTCGTAAAACGGAAGTGCTTTAGAATACTCTCCCATGTTGTCATACACCAAACCGATGTTGTTGTAGGAAGTAGCCAATGAAGGGTGATTTACAGGAAGAGTTTTTTGGAAGATTTCAAGTGCTTTTTCGTAAAACGAAAGTGCTTTAGAATACTCTCCCACGTTGTAATAGACCTGAGCAATGTTGCCGTAGGAAGCAGCCAAATCAGGATGATTTGGAGGAAGAGTTTTCTGGAAGATTTCAAGTGCTTTTTCGTAAAACGAAAGTGCTTTAGCATACTCTCCCATGTTTAAATGCACCTGACCGATGTTGTTGTAGGAAGTAGCCAAATCAGGATGATTTGCAGGAAGAGTTTTTTGACGAATTTCAAGTGCTTTTTCGTAAAACGAAAGTGCTTTAGAATACTCTCCCATGTTATAATACAACGCAGCGATGTTGTTGTAAGAAGTAGCCAATGAAGGATGATTTGCAGGAAGCGTTTTTTGTTTGATTTTAAGTGCTTTTTCGTAAAACGAAAGTGATTGAGAATACTCTCCCATGTTGTAATACCCTGCAGCGATGTTGTTGTAGGATGTAGCCAACTTAGGATGATTTACAGGAAGAGTTTTTTCATCGATTTCAAGTCCTCTTTCATAGTACCAGATGGCCTTTTTATAATTGCCTTGATCATTTTTAACAAGTCCAAGATGATTATAATAAAATGCTTTATCACTCTCATCGGATGTCTGTTCGAGTAATAATGTGTAGAGTTCTTCAGCTCTATCCGACTTTTTCAAGTCAAGCAATAAATCACCTATTCGTTCCCATCCTGTCCCACTTGCATTTTCTTGTATATATTGTGTAAGTGTTCGAAGTTGTGGATCATCATCTGATGTTAGTGTAAGTTCCACCTGATAAAGTGGCTTGTTTGTGTCGTATTGTTTAATTTTACCAATACGAAAGATGGTGTTCATAGAGAAAAGAATTTCGTCTTCCGTCTTGACGGCACTAAATTCTTTGATGGCAGCAAAAGGAGTAGAAGAAACAGAAGGATCAACAGAAATTTGAAAGAGAATGCCAACCATATCATTTTTTGTTAAGGCACCAGTAGCAAATCCACGAGAAACGTCTCGATTTGTACTGGTGGATAGAAAGTTGTTAAATGACATCAGTCCACCTTTTGTTTTACGAAGTTTCTCAAAATCTTTGGTTGATAGGCCTTGTCCACGATAAACTATTAAGGGTTTACCTTTGTAACCACTAAACTGCTGTCGATGTAAATACTGGATTTGTTGATGAAGATCATGTATGAAAAGTCCCATATTGATGATAGTATCAACTTCGAATGTTCGAAGTGCTCGATTTAGCATTTGATACGTGAAACACTCACGTGTATACCACCAGATTGCCCTTTTCGAATGATATTCATGTTTGAATTCACGAATATTATTTAATTCAGCGACATTACCATCGTAAAGTTTACGACAGTAGTTTACTAAATTTTTGATGGATTCATGGGCATGTTCCATACCAAGGAAAATATCCTTAAATAGTTGAGTGTACATAAAATGGGGCTCCAGCTGATTTAAATTTTGGCTGAAAGCTCCTTCATTCACTGTAACAAAACTTACAGGCGTGACATCTTGTTCACATTGTTTCACAGCCATTTGTAATGCTTTACAAATGGGTGTAATCGATGTATGTACACCCTTAATTTTCTTCCATTGTTGTACCCACTGTTCGTGACGAGATTTGTGATGACAGAAGATGTAAATGGAATCTAATTTTGGCATGCCATGAATATGAGGAACTAAATTTTGACCCAATGTTCCTGATGTAATAATGAATGCCTTTTCTTCATCAATATCACTGAGTAATTGGATGCATTGTTCGGGTTTAGTAAAGATATTGACGTCGTTCACAACAGCTCTTAATTGTGCCAATGTATGTTGTGAATCGTTGTTTGATTCATGGATATTGGGATCGATCCAGATTAATAAATAATTTTGAGGAGTCCGCCGACGATGATTGATAGTACGGTCAGATGTTGTTGCAGTTAAACCAGAAGTTTTTGGTGTTGCAATAATATGTGCTTTTGATTTTTGTCCATCCATAATTTGTTGAATGATTTGTTAATCACCTATGTGAAATGGTGTGTAGTTAATTGTTGTTTAGATAAAGAGAGTTCACATTATCTATGTATATAGACACTAGCGGAGGTACCCGATGAAAAGAGAATATGGTTAAATTTTTACATCTTCCATCCGAACTTTTCTGCTGCACAGAACACGTCTTCTAAAGGACTGTTCCCCGCTGTGGGTGAGCTATGTGCAACAGAACTTTTCGCGTCACACCTGAAACCTCTTGGTCAGAACTTTTACCGGCATGAGTCACGCATCTTTAATAGGATTATTCCTGCTATGCGTTAGATGTTCGTCATTAGACTCTTCTCGCCGTGCGTGATACCTCTTCCACAGGACATTTCTCACCATACCTGGAACCTCTGCTACAGAGCTTTTCTCGCTGTGCATGGGGTATCTTCAACAGGACTCTTCTCATCGGACTCAAGCTGACATTCTCATTCTCAAATTTGCATTGAACTGCGTCACTTGATTAGAAAGTGAGTAAGATCACGGTCTCTTACGGGTTAGATGAAGTTCCACACACGGGTTCCTTTCTCACCTCCAATCACTCTGCCGACTTTCCTTAGCATTTAAGGATCTGATGCGGATAGTCCCGTGATGCTATCTCTCACGATGACCAAATACATAGCTAACAGACTCATCAGAATCTCGATCTGTATTGATCAAGATGAAATTTCACCCAGCCCTTTTAGCGCATCCCGTTTGGTGATTCCAATCCCACGTCGACTTTCCTGAGGAGATAAGGAAGTAGTGTATAAAATTTTGTGACGCTAGCTATCACAGAGACTGAATGCATAGCGAATAGACAAATATTTTTCTTTATATATATAGATACGTCATCGTTGTGAGCCAAGAAAAAGAACAAATACGTTGTTTTTGTGAGCCGTAGAGAACAAATGGATACACCATCGTTATCAATCAAGGAATCACTCGTATACATTTTTCTCCTATAACCTATTAGAAGCTTTCGATTTTCACATTTAGCCCAAAGAATTATTGATACGAAACTATTAATCCTAGAATCATGACAAATTGGTTAATTTTCTAGAAAATTGACGCAAATTTCATTCTCATGTAACTTGCGTGAAATTTCATCCACACCACCCCACCCTACTCTTATTACTGGTCAAAGTACTCTTAAAAGCAACCTCTAGACGCAGAAAAGCACCCTAAAAAGTTTGTTAACGTTCGGTATTACAGGACTATCTGGGTGAGATTTCACCCACACCCATCACCCTCAAACCCCACACCCAAGTGACCATTCTAACCCCACGTCGACCCTCTCTGGGACCTAGAGAAGCATCGTGGAAAGTTTGGTGATCATAGCTTTTACAGGGACTGAATGCATAGCGAGCAGACAAACATTCTTCTTTATATGTATAGATACTGACGAATGAACATATTTAAGTGTTTAATCCGTTTAGACTACATCCTTTCGTAATAAGTGGACTCAATGAGATATGCAATACCTCAAAAAATGATGTGCCCTTAGACATTGCTTCAAAGATTATAGTCATTTTAATGAAACTTCAGCGTATAGTTCCGTATGTATCAATAAATTAAATGATATTATCTCAAGGTAGGATTTAGCCTACATTTAGGTATATTTGTGACTAAAATGCTCTGAAAAGGACTCTATCGGTTTTCATGATCTATCTTGAACCAGGATGCCACACTTACGGTTTTGTATAGCTCACTGAGGCACATCGAATAGTATATGGGAAGACTCGTTTTCATTATACTTTGATGTTTTGAAGGTCCTAACAGTGGTACCCATAGGCATTATGATCATTAGTATGTCTTAAGATAAGCAATGTAAATTCTTTTTTAAAACTTTTTTCAGTAGAATAGTTCTGAATACTCTTTAACTTTCTATATTCATTAGTATTCATCGTTGCTGTCCTCCTACATCAAAATAGTCACTTTCCATAGGTCTCTCTGATTTATCAATTATAGGGCATTCCTATATTGTTAACTTTGTGCAACAGAATAAATGGGGTACCAATATGAAACTTTCTCAAAAGTGCGTTTTATCGAGCTCTATATATTCTAAAAATAACTTCGTTGGCTACAGCGCGGTCCATTGACATAGTACCAATTTACTTCCTAATAAGACCCATAACTAATTAATATGAAAACCGTCTTTGAAAGTGAAAAAAAGTTTTTTGATTTCAGGAGTCTTAGAGGGAAGTATAGAAAAAAAGAAAAAATTAATTTTTTGAATAAACATTGGGCATCTATATATTCTTGTACAGTTTCATATACAAATCAAACCTGGATACTGGAAATGGAAATTTGTGAAGAAATTAATGAAAATACAAAGTTCTTTGTTAGCAGCTCATCCCTCTATCTGCCCCAAGGGCCCTTAAGTCAAAAGCTTTTTTTCCATTTTCAAAGACGATTTTCATATTAATCAATCGTGGATCTATTGTTGATTCTCAATACATGAAAATTTTCTAAGAAACTTTTGACATTGTGAAAAACGTCATCAATGCACTGATCACTTTGAATAGAAAAGTGAGTCTTATTAGGAAGTAAATTGGTAATATGCCAATGGGTCGTGCTATAACCAACAAAGTTATTTGTGAAATATTTAAAGCTCGATAATATGCATTTTTTGAGGAAGTTTCACATTAATATCCATTTATTCTACGGCACAAGATTAATAATATGGGATTACCCTATAATCAATACTATGAAAAATTAAAATAGGAGCTACCACTTTTAAAAACTTTCAAAAAATTATGAGTTCACATTAAATGCCTTCATCAAACTAAAGCAAGGAACTTTTTCTCAAAAGTACCGGTTTTTTGCTGATAAAGTCGAGAATTGTGAGTGGATGTCTACCGGTCGTTCCAAATAAAATCTGACTAATTCTAAGTATGGGTGTGGTCATGACTAGGGAATGTTGGTAAAATGAATACCCGGATCAATGGTCGAACTCCAGTGAGGGATATTCCTTAATAACTAGATGTTTGAGACATTTGCAATGTACTATTAGTCTTTTTATGATTCGAAATGAAATATAGGCGTTTAGAACATCATTCTATTTGACTTTATTTACGATAAGATTATTTTACGTATAACAGTCACATATGTCAAGCATTTTCAATCGGAACCTTTTTGAACTTATACGTATAAGAAATATTGGACAAATAATTAGAGAAAAATCAATTATAGTCAGTAATAAAGCAAAAAATCAAAACATCATCTATTATTCACAAGTAACCCATGTAACTAAAAAACCAAACACATTTCATGTAAATGGTTATTTTCAAAATTTTCATCATTTAAATGGTTATTTTCAAAATTTTCATCATTTAAATGGTGATTTTCAAAATTTTCATCATTTAAATGGTGATTTTCAAAATTTTCATCATTTAAATGGTGATTTTTAAAATTTTCATCAAAAAAATTGCATGACTTTACTTCTCTCAAAAGTCACCAAAGTCATCACATTACTTTCAATATTTTTACATCAATATCGTCCGATGATTTTGATTACTTCGGAAAAATCAAAAACATTACATTATTTTCATTACTTTTACATCAATTTCATCCGATGACTTTGATTAGTTCTGAAAAATCAAAATCATTACATTATTTTCATTACTTTTACATCAATTTCATCCGATGACTTTGAGTATTTCGGAAAATCAAAATCATTACATTATTTTCATTACTTTTACATCGTTTTCATTTGATGACTTCAATTATTTCCGAAAATCAAAATCATTACATTATTTTCATTACTTTTACATCAATTTCATCCGATGACTTTGATTA
>JAJEKB010014393.1:0-15650 GCA_022393335.1 Macrotrachela quadricornifera
AGAGAGATAGGACGTGTTTGATCTGGCGGACAGATAGCTTCTTTTTTGCAAATAATTGATGTTATTGATGAATACAAGCGTAATTTTTCATTAATAGACATCGATGAGACGGTCTCAGTCCCAATCCCAGCGCCAAACGTTCATTGTGAGACCAGAAGTGAGGCTGCAAACGACTGCTCTTCACAAACACATGTTAGATTCGCATTTAGACAGTAGGTAGCTGGTTCGGACTTTGTTTTGGTCCTGCAAGAACGCAGTTTTGAACCTCAAATTGGGACTGAGATCGTCTAGCTCATGACTAATAATAGGAAATAACGCTCATATTTATAAACAAAATCAATTTTTTATTTTATTATGCACTTTTGTCAACAATTATAACATATACACTAGCCAGTGTTACATATATGGCAAAAACGATATTTGTGCAAAAATCAATTTTTTATGTCGTGCACCCCCAATGGTCACTGGAGTGACCATTTTATATCTGATCGTTTTTTCCCTACCCAGTTATTGAAAAATTCTTTTTAAGCGTTGATACTAGTAGTACTCTACATGGCTAACATATATTATCTAATACGTTCTCAACTTGTATCTTTCCTGTTGGCCAAGAAAAGATATTTTCTTATAAAGCGAACTTTTTCTGTCTTTTTCAAAATTATCTGTTTTCTGGCTCATCTTTTTCCTAAGCAGAGCAACGAAAAAAATTTTTCTTTTTCATCAATCGATAGCTTAGACAGTCCGCTACAAGAACTGTTCCTAAAGTTTTTGGATTCAATGTCTCGTTCTTTTTTTTCGATTGTTCCAAAAATGGTCACTCCAGTGACCAAGGGAGGGGGGGTAAAGGATTAACATTGATGGCCATAATCATTTCTCAAATAAATCTTCCGCTGTTAATTGACTAAAAGTCGCAAGAGGATTATGTACAGCATATTCTTCAGCAATTAATTGAGCGCATTGTCGAGCATCTGATTCATTATCAGTAATACCGATTTCATAGTCATTAAAACAAACCATATTGTACAATTTAAATCGAAACAACAATATACCACTTTAGATACATTTATTATTATTCGACAAATTTATCTTTAGCAATGTATTACAGTCTAAATCATATTATTCGTTCATTTAAACAACCTTTCAAATTTATTTTCATTTTCTATATTCGTATTTTAATTTTTTTATTTCTCTTTTATTTAAACAAAAAGATAACTAAGAAATCTTCTCAAAAGAAACTAGACGATAAATTTTATTCATTACAATGAAGAAATACATGAAAGAATACCAAAATACATCGTCTCGTTTTTTTTTATCAATTTTAATCAAATTGATTTTCTGCTGTTGATGATGAATTAGTTGAAATAAATGTTCAATGTATGTATTGTCTTTCATCTGAAGTATTTTCATAGAAAAAAATTGAATGAATGATAATTGATGTGAAATATTCGATTTCGAAAATAAATACAAAATCATTTTTTTTATTTATTTTAATAAAATATTTTGAATCTTTGTTGAATATTTTATTGATGATTGATTGATATACATACATTTTGGACGGACTTCAGGTCTAGTCTAAGACTAATTTGATTTGCGAAAATGATTAGACATGACAAAAACATTGATGCTTAACAACTACATAGTCAGGATGTGCATTAAGGACACCAGGGGATTCTAGACTAGTCTTTTGCTCGCCTGGGATAAAACATGACCAAAGGGCAATTGAGGGTAAGGAATCAGAGTCTGAGATTAATTTTTATTAAATACATAGTAATTAATTAATTAATTATTCAATTGTTATTATTTTTTCTATAAAAGTTGATTAATCAAAGTAAATAGTTTGCTAGTAGGTCGAATACACCATTTCTATGATAAAGAGCTGAGTGCGTTCTCGAACGAACGACGTTACTTGTTTTATAGAACTTAATATAACCTATATTTTAGTTTTAGATAATAACAAGATTGACCATATACTAAATAAATATTTCTTTTTTCTTCTTATGAGATTTCGTATCTATAAATTGTGTGTGTGTTTTTCTATCACAAGACGAAATGTAAAAATACTTTGGGAGAATATATATTGTTTATTGTTGATATGTATATATAAAAGTGAAAAATATAAAAGCTTTAACATTACATATTTATTTTCATAAAAGTGTTATTATGATAATGTTTGTAACAATTGCATTTCTATTTTTATCGACTGGGCCTGTATTGATCTCTTCATTACAATGCCATGTTTGTCGTGAAGGTATTCGATTGAATTATACAATGACAAATACAACAATACCACAGCTTCCATCTGATTGTACTGTAATTGAAGCATCACTCTGTTGGACATCGATTTTTTGGGAATTAGATTTTAATAGAACTTTTTTGGAATTTCATGGTCGACCAGGAAATGAAATAACAGCTCCTTCACGAGATATGGTTTCAGTAAGAATTGTCAAAGGTATGGAACGTAATAATCAAACATTATCATCAGGTCGTGAAGTAAATTATGAATGTGATTCAAGTGATAAATGTAATGGTCCAGAAGGTTTACAAAAACTTCTTAGTTCACTTACTGTTGAAGATCAATTTCAACAAGAAATAGCTCCTATACTTAAAATTGTACCTTCATTTGATCCAAGAACAGCTGATTGTGTATATTTTCATAATACAACATTTCGTTGTCCTCCACCAGATCTTCGACGATGTCGTCGATGTACAGTTGAAGTTGCTCAACAAACATCAAGTGCTCAACATGATTGTGCAACATGTGAAGTTGAAGAATTTCGTGATAATTATGTTGAACGTTTTAAAATTTTTGCTTTAAATAATAGAACAGCAGATATTGATATTGCTGTTCTTGGCTGTCAATTACCAGGATGTAATACAGTTAATAATGCTAATATAGTTTATCAAGCAAGCAAAATTACATTCAATTCTGAAAGATTCTCCAAAAATTGATCGAGCAATTTTTTTCTTAATTTTAGCATAAAATATAATTATTAGTTTCTTCTTTTTTTTGTACAATTAATTTATGAAAATCAATAAATGTTTGATTAATAAAACTATTTAAAATCATTCTTATCCATCATTTTATGTACTGTGTACAACAAAATGGAGAACATATCATAAATAAAAAGTGCTCTAATTTTAGATCTTGTTTTATAATACTTTACCATCATGTGTTATCAAGAATAGATTTTGTCAACAATATTTTATTGTTCTCGCTACAGGAATAACATCACGCAATAAAGAAATCTGTATTATATGTTCACATCATTCAAAGTACTTTATATTAAATTATAAAATAAACAAAACTATATTAGATTTTAATGAGAGAAGTTTTTTTTTATTTTGTGTTTGTTTTCAAAACATATTTTATATAAAAAAATGTCTTATAACGCAACATCTCTTCTATTTTTTATGATATTCTTATCATCTTCACCACACACTTCAATGGTAAACATGTTACTTTTTAAAAAAACTTTATCTTGATGTGCGATTTCACTAGTTTTCTTATCATTCATTGAAAGAGTGAGATTCCAGTGAAAATATATACTTGCGAAAAAACATATCACCAAATGTTTAAGCTCTTTAGGACTCATCTTTTGGCGATAGGTAGACCTCAATGAGATATAAAAAATCTGAAAAGGATTCGTGTCCTTGCACTTTTATTTCCGAGATATTAAATTATCAAGATATCCGTGGAAAAGAGTAATATAGTGAATAATGGTTTCCTAAATGGCAGTGAACTAGTAAAGGATGAAACTTTGCATAGTTACATGTACTTCTTGTGTGATCTGCTTTGAGTTAAGAGTTAGATCAAGTATTGTCAATAATACTTCTATTTGTTGTTTATTAATCTAAGGAGTACTCGAAACTCTTGTTTTACTTCTGATATCATTTTAAATAACACAATAATGGTTGATATTACGTTAGCAGAAAATTTTTGACGTTTTTTGTCAAAACTTTCTTTTTATTTTTTAACTTCAAAAATAAAACTAGCTTTCAACAATGTATGCTCCATTACTCTCTATGACCTGCCTCTAACGTTCTGGTATAGAAAGGATCCCGTATTTATAGAAGTCCTGAGACTTTTTGTCGAAGAAGTGAACGAGGTTCATTTTGAGGTTATTTTTGTTATTGAACTTTTTCGCGCGCAAATGATTAAAAAGAGAATGAAATAGATGATAGTTCGTAGAAATCAAATCTGGAGAATAAGATGAATGTGGAACCGTAGCCCATCCGAGCTTCAACAATTTTTCATGCATTAACTTTGCAATGCGAGGTTTGGCGTTGTCATGTAAAAAATAAATTCTATCTTATTTCTCCTGGAGTTTTGCTGCAACTCGGTCTAATTGTTGACAATAGAGATCAGTATTGATAATAGAGCGAATTGAAAGAAGTTTCCAATGAATAATTCCTTTTACTTTCCACCAAACGTTCAGCGTAATCTTCTTTGGATGAAAAACATTTTTGGGTGTTGCTAAACTTGTTTGATAAACTTCTAGCTACTGTCACTTCAGCACATGATTAATATATAACACCCACTTTTTATCGCCGGTAATAAGGTTGTGGATCTATTGGTAGGTGCGATGAGACGTCTTTAATTTCATACAAGCGTCAACTCTCTGTCAGATCTGATGTGGTATCCAAACTCCATATTTCTACATTTTGTCTAATTTATCCAGATGTGTTTCCACTGTAGGATGAGAGCATCTAAGTCGGTTTGTTGAACACCGTGTAGTCAATCTAAGATCTTTTTCTATAAACTGTTGTGAGACATCCATATCCTTTTCTAGTAGTTTTCAGAAATGAGATAAATCATCGAGATCGAAGTTATCATTCTTTGACCGGTTGAACTAACGTTGGGCTGTATGGATGGAGAGTACATCCATTGCTTGTTGCTTCCTTTGGTTTGTGATCCAAACGAAATTCATGAAGTAGAAGCACTCGGAGCTCTCCGCCAGATAACTTCATTTTTAGTTCAACATCAACATTTACGTTCATTGTTTTGTTATTATTTGAATGATATTCTTATCCCACTCTATGTACTCTTCTTGCTTTCTAGTTAAGAAAGTCATTAATTTTTATGAAAATTTATTTGAATAATGTTTTCGGCAGACAAAGTAAATTTAATATAATTATTATTTCACTCGACTTTTACCATATGTAAATCATATGGATATTTGTCAAAGTGATTAAAGAACAAAAAGATAGCGGATTGGAAGGGGGAGATACTGGAAGAAATGAAGCTTCATTATTCTTCATTTATATCCGATTCACTATCTTTTTTCTTTTCTTTTAAATTCTTTTCATTCTTTCATCACTTTAACAAATTTCATATAAATAAGACTCGATAAATTTCTGAAGCAAATATCTTTTTTTCCCAACATGTTAATAATCGCAAGATTAATAAGTGATCAATAAGACAATAAGTTTTTGCAAAGGTTTAAATATATGAAAATTTTCATATATGAATTTTCATAATATCTCAATCAATGCTGATTTAGATGGATTGTTTTCATTTTCTATTTATATTTTAATAATGATCAAGATCAAATAATGAGTTAAAAAATGCAGCTGAAGTCGCTCATTAATTTCCAAATCGTTTTGATTGAACTGCTATTAGCATCAGTGATAAAAGAGAACGTGTTCATGCTACTTTTGAAGAAAATCTTGAAACTTCAACAAGAAGAGCTTCTTTGGAACTAAACCCGTTCACGAGTCGTCTGCAACGAATGATGAAGAAGTTGGGATTGAAGTTGTATCGTCCTCAATTACTACATGATTTGAACTACGATAATCCTGACAGACGTTGTGAATTTGCCGATATTTTGTTTAACTTGTTAGCTAACGATACTTCCTTATTTAATCGAATTGTTTGCACCAATGAAGCCATTTTCAAGTTAAGTGACCATATCAATCGACACAACTGCGTTTATTAACCCGTAGAAAATTCACATGTCATCATTAATCAAGAAATGTATACCTCGGGCATCACTGGTATGGGCTGCAATTTGAGTTGGAGATATCATTGGACCGCTCTTCTTTCATTACAATATTACTGCGGACAACTATCTCGAGGTGCTCCAAAAATATACTGTTTGCACTGTTGCAAGGGAAATAGATTTAGAAGAAATGTTCTATATGCACAACGGAGCTCTGGCTCATTATGCTCAATTTATCCGACACTATCTGAGCAAAACATTTCTTGATCGGTGAATTGGTTCCCACGACCTGTAGACCTCACATCAACTAATTTCTTTCTATGAGCTGTGATCAAAGGCCATGTGTGCGTGGCACAACCTCAAAATCTTCAGACACTAAAAGATGCTATAACCACTGAAATGCAAAACTTATCATTGAAATTTTGCCGAAGAGCTTGTCATTCAGTACCTGAAAGATTTCAACTTTGCAAAGACTTAGAAGATAAACATATTGAACAATTTTTTTGAAAAAAACTTCATAATAAAAGACTACACAGAAACATAGTTTTGTCTGTGTTATTTTCTTCGTCGAAACTGCTAAAAAAAGTTTTGTTGGAATTCATAGGTGTTTCCTTCTTTTCAGTCATTTTATATTTGTATGTTCTTAGACTAATTACTACATATAGATATCATTCATATGCTGCATCTTTTACTTAGCCCACCTAGTATATGTGGTATAGATATGTAACCTAACCAACGATGTATAAGATAGAAATCGAAAAAAATACTGTATTTCCTTACTTTTGACCTATCCGATAAATACTATCCTCATGTTACTGTGAAAATATGATATCTAGTCACTGTACGTCACATTCGCACTTGTCGTACATGCTTTAGCAACGACAGAATGAGAGACAAAGAAAGAAAAGAAAAAAAAAGACTGTTTCGCCAATGTACCGCAAAATAAAAAATGAAGGAAGAATGATGACTACGCTGTAAGTGTCGACAGCACTGATTCTTATTTTTTTTTCCAACTTCTGTTTTTCAACGATGTTTATAACATGAGTAGAACGGTAAAAGTAAAATAATATATACCAACAAACAACGTGAGTAGACAAGGCACGAGAGGTACAGACATCATACTGATCAGTTGAAATTCATTTTTTTTTACTTAAAATGGTCGATAACCAATTAAATTTGATTGATTTTGATGCACAAATATCAACAAAAGATCTAAGTCGTGAGTCAGCTTCATTTCTTTGGCTCGCACTACTGAAAGATGTTCTCATTGAACTTCCTCATTATGAACATTCTATAACCAATGATCATGACGAGGCATCTGCCAAACAGGAAATGATCAAACAGTTACGTCTATTTCATGCTGACAATCCAGTACAATTGAAAAAAGTCGATGAATTCGAAGAATTCTATGATTGTAAGGAAATGGCCGTTTATTTGTATTCAAAAGATGCCTCCATTCATCAACCGATCAATGTTGCTTTACGGACAAAGGATATCGATGCATTAATCAAGTATCGCTATTTTATATCTCATCTCTGCTCAGATTTAGCTGATCGGTACGAACATAACAGAATTTAATACTGTCAACAGACTAATAGAATGAGAGAATGAACAGAAAGAGTTGAGACTCATCTGTGGAAAATTATGTTGAAAATAATATAATTGTCAATTTAATTTAGATGCACCAAATATCGCCATGATCACCCGCATGCAACACCTTATCATGTCTATCGTGGTCAGATATTATCTACCAAAGAAATTGATCGACTTCGAAATAATCTTCACAAACTTGTCGCCATGAATGGCTTTTGTGCAACGAGTCGTGACAGAGAAATGGCTCTAAAATTTACTAAAAATGTTATATTTGATATTGAAGTCGATCCTGAAAAGCATCCAGCGCTGATTTTTGCAGACATTGCCCATGTCAGTCAATTCGAAGAAGAGAAAGAAGTACTCTTTGATCTTTCAACAGTATTTCGTATCGAGAAAGTAAGTGCGAATGTCACATTTCCTCATATGAAAAGTCATCGATTTTGTTTTATCTAATTGAGATCATTGATGAACATGATTCATTAACATGCATTCACTTATCAGCCAGTAGTGAAGGCCGCGAACTTGTTGATACGTATTTGGCACGGCAGCATGCTGAGATGCCTGAATTTAGCTTGGTAATGATGTTCGGACGTCTTCTTTGTTCTATGGGTGAATATGACAAAGCCCATAGGCATTTTATGCATCTGCTTGAGACCAGTGAGGAAGACAAGGCAAGTCTAAATCATAACCTTGGTTTTGTTTATAACAAACAGCAGAATTTTCCTGAAGCTCTTCACTACTATGATCAAGCAAGATCTCTATTACAGCAGGCCAATCCACCACGGCGTCAAGAGCTAGCCACAACACTAGATAATATGGCATCCGTCTTTTCACAGGTAAGAGATATCTCATTGTTGAAAATGTATCCTCTATCTAACAAGCAATTAATGACAAAGATGATAAATTATACTGATTTTTCTAGTGTGGTAATCATGAACAAGCTCTAAATTATTTACTTGAGTCAGTGTTAATTCTAAAGGAGTTTCGACCTGCTGATCACATTGATATTGCGGGTGCACACAATAATATAGGTATTGCCTTACGTGAACTTGATGAACTCGAACGTTCACTAGAAAATCATCGATTCGCTCTCGCTATGTATGAAAAAGCTGGTCTGCCCACCGTTCATCCAGATGTAGCTGATTGTATTCAAAATTTAGCCATCGTTCATCATAACATGGAGGAATTCGATATCGCGCTATCGTTGTATCAAGAAGCATTGAAGATACGCCGACAGTGTCAGTTGCCAACTCATCCGGATATTGCTACGAATATCAACGATATTGGATATGTACTGTGTGATGCCGGACGAGTTGATGAAGGTTTTGAATATTTTGAACAAGCATATGCGTTACGTATAGCTAATGAAGATACTAGTCAAATTGATCTTGCTGATAGTTTCAATAATATGGGAGTTGTCAATCGTCATCGAGGGGATTTACCTAGTGCTATTGATTTCTATACAAAAGCTTTGACCATTTATGAGACAGCATTGCCCGCAGATCACGAAATTATTACAAAAACTCGCGGCAATCTTGAGTTGGCACAAGGACTAGAATTATCAATGAAAATTGAATCGTGAATTAATACGAAGTATAAGTTGAATAAATTCTTCTATCTGACTTACCCATTACTAGCGGCGTAACCAGAAATTTAAGGGTGATGGGGCTCCGCCCCAGACTATATCTAGCATTTTGTAGTCACCAGTGGTGGCACGACTCTTCAAGGGTGTGAGTGAATAGGAATGTAACATTTTTTCTTAGAGCTAGTGTGTTTTAAAAAAAAAGTAGATTTTTGGTTGCCGATTCGATGTTTTTCTATATAAAAAATACTGTTCGCACAGTATCGTATAAAAGTTACACATTTTTAAAAGAAGAGTGACTCAAACAGGAGTCGGACGGGAAAGATTCTCCTTTTAAATCGACTCTTGAAAATATTGAAACCATCATCGAATATAACTTAGTATATTAATCAAGTGTTTTCGCCGCCGAAGGCGGCCACGCTTGGGTGATTGTTTAAAAACTTGATCGTTACGCTGAATAACTTATTCCGAAAACTGACTAGCAAAGTTTATAGGCAGCTACGAATAAAGAATTGGTACTATTTCACGAAGCGAAAAAAATTTGACTTTACTTTACAGCTACTCCAAAGAAAGCTTCATTTGATCTGGTATTTTTTGGAAAAGAGTCGACAGATTCTTGCTATATTTTTACTTTTTGATCTTTTGAATGGGTACAATATTAAAAAGTTTCCAATACTGAAGGATGTCATACCCTACCATTACTGTTAGTCCCTCACTAATTTATGTGTTGAGATTGATGGCGATCAATTTTCAAGCATAACATTAGAATCAAGAAAAAAGGTTGCACTTGTACACCGACTGGTATTGATGAGTGACTAATAAGTAATTAACTTCAAAAAAAGGGTGATGGGGCTCAAGCACCCGGTGATGGGGCTGAGCCCCAGCTGGCCCCAGTGTGGTTACGCCACTAAAAATAAGCTCGATACGAGAATTGTAGACCTTTCTACATTAAATTTTATGATATATGTTGGCTTTCTAATAAAACACATTTAGAAGTTCTTATATGAAATGCAGATTGCAGTTATTTATTCAAGATCACTCGTTGATTTCAGTATACAGTATGTCCCAAGTCATCATGAATGGATTAAATAGCTATTTTGTTACAATATAAATAATTTTGAAGGTTTATGTATGTGAATATATATTACATTTGCTTTTATCCACTCTGATTTTTATTTCTGCAACCTAAACATAGTAGTTAGATTCAAGTTGCTAACTTTCATTTACGCTGTTTAATGATTTTGTTAATGACATAATGATTAATTTCAATAAATTAAAGATATACATTGAATTAAAGTAACTATACTACACAACTCTCTAAAGGTCCATTATAATCCACGCTTGTCATATATTTAGTTTATTTCTATTGATCGAATAAGAAAAATACAAATTAAAATAATCGACTATTTGATAGAATATAATTCATTAACAGTTTAATAAAAAAATTTATTCATAAGGTCTGTTTTCAACAGCTTCAACAATTAGTTGTTTCCATGAGACTATTCCACTTTGAGATTCATCGAAATAATGATAAGCATTATCAGCTCGTTGCCATTCACTTGAACATTTTCTTGGTGGTGCACCATTTGCACCTTGTTTAATTCCTCGATATCTCCACCAACAATTATTAAAAGAGCATGTTATTGGTTCAACGTATTTGCTACATATAGGACATTTAGTTGTAGTTTCATCTGAATCAGTAAGTATATCAAAAGTTTCATAACCAATTGGCATAACAACGCGTCGTCCATAAGCTTTACATTGACTATTAGCACATATTCCCTCAAGACATAGACCAGGTGTGCTAATACGCCAGGGTGAAGCTGTTTTTGACCAATCCACTCTTTTTAAGCCTTTATTATCACTAATATCAACAAATTTCAATCCCAAAGAAGAAAAACCACCACGAGCTATTGTATTTAAGTCAACTACTTGCAATATGGAGTTATCTGTTATAGCATAACTTGATACTGTTTTGTAATCATCATCAAGCATTTCATCATTCAACATAAAAGATATAGCTTGAATATCTCTCGTATCATTTGTTTCCTCAAGAAAAAGTTGTTTCAATTGTTTTATTGTCATAGAAGATTCGATTATAAAGCTATAAGTTCGACTCACTCCTGTGATAGTTGTTATATAGATCTTCATAATAAATCTACAAAGAAACAGTAAATGAAAGTTTTCAATACTAAAATGTCTATAAATACCACCATTACCCCTCATACCTTCCCACAAACATGAGGGTAGAATTCGCGCAATGTATCTTTTGTAGTAACGATGTTTTAATTCTAGTAGATCGAGGTACAGAAATTTTTCGTTGAAAAAATAGATACTAATGCTATTAGCACTGAAATCCCGTATTAACTTTTCATGTGAGCGTGAACTGTACACCCTTGAATTTTACCTACGTTAGAGGTATAACGATTCTAGTCCTACCGATCGCAACAATAGATGACTTATTCTAGTCCAGTCATAATATAGCAGCATTATACGCCGCTCTATCGACACTTTTGGAGGATCATGCGAAATTTTAGGCTGTCAGACGTATTATTCAGCGTGTAGTCAAGATGAAAATATTTTCTGACTGAGGTTATAAACGTTCAGTGCTGTCTATGTGTAGATTCAAATCTATATCTGAACCAAAAAAAACGTGGACTCCAGCTCCTTAACGAATAGATTAGATGAAAATGGTTCACTAATCGTTGGTATGGATCTCGATACAGGTATGAGTGTTATGGGATGAATAAAATATGCACTGGTTTGTATTCATCCACATGCGCCTTATAACTTACCGAAAAAATTGACTTAAGGAGTGAATATAAGCGTTTGTAAAGTATACTCCTCATTTTTCTATTTACATAGGCAACCATACTCACGTCATATTATCGTAAATTCATATTTTGTAAAGCAAAAAGAGTCATTGAAATAAAATTCCAACAAATAAAAAGAACGAAGCACATTACTATGCCCTTTATATGTATTTTGTTTTTTGTCTTCAATTCAATCAATACATTCATTAAAAAAACAGTACAAAGTGGGAAAAAAACGGGCCAAGCGAGAGTGAAATACGAAGAAGAAAAAAAATAAAGTTTGTGTATAAAGCAATAAAAGAACAAACAAAAGTTCGTGCGTTATTAAGTATTTTTCTCGATATAATTTTTTTTGTTCTGCTTTAATTCGATTGATGTATACAGCAACAAGCAATCAGTGGGAAAAAAACCAAATTGGAGAAAATATATGTTCATGGATGAAAGATGAATAATATAATCATAGACCGTAGTTTATACTTCAATGGAAGAACATTTCAGGTTGTAATCGCTACAAGTGAGATTTTCTAGTAACGAAAAAAGTCAATAATTCTACGCGTAAGATGTGCGCTTGATTATATTTCAAAAATTTTTTCTCGAATATATCAATAAGTTTGACCGCATCATCTTTCTCCATTGCAATTTTTCTAGCATAAAACAATATTTCTTATTATTTCTATCACGGGGTAAATTTTGATCAACCGATATTCGTTTTAATCTAGTCGATGCGGTAAACTGTATAGTTTGGTAATAAATATGACAGCATTTCAAGCTTTCAGTTTAAATTAAATTATATTATTATTACGTAGTTTAATTTCAACACTAAGGTCAGATAAAGGGGTAACACTTTATTTTCACTTTATCAAGTTAAGTTGAGAAAGACTGAGGCTGCTATTATTGATTAAATCCCTCTAAATAATAGTAGTCCAGTTTCAAAGGCACATTTTTCTGGGTATAAGATAAACTTCAATAATAAAATCATTTGGTAGAAGTGTATTAGCATATGACTCAGGCACGTACCGAAGGGGGGGGGGCCATGGGGTTTGGGCCTCCCCCTCAAGGGCTAAAACGCCCGTAGGGGGGTACGGGAAGACACTTTTTGCCCTATGAAATTTTTTATTTTCCCATGATAGGGCGCCCCCCCCCCACAGAGGTTGGGCCCCCTCCTCAGAAAATTTCTGGGTACGTGCCTGACATGACTAAAGAAAATTTCTTTTAAACTTTTCAAAGCTCGACCATTTCTCAAGTCAATAAAATGTGATAAAAGGAATATACTATATTGTAGATTGAACAGTATAAGATCAGAAAAGAATCAGTAATCAGCTCTTGGTTCATAGGAAACTGAGACAATTACAATAGAAGCTGTTAGATAATATGAAAACTTTGAATTTTTAATTTTGAAGTGTTTTTGTGCTTGGTAGACCCACACTCTTCAAACAACTTAGTAACCTAATGTGATTCTGTTCTGTAAATAATTTATCATGCATTCATATTTCTTGGTTCAGAATCTCTAGAAACATCTCCCTAGGATTCCCTGTCATGCTCAATTTATATTGTAAAATTCATTTAAACAAAAAATCGTGTATTTTAAACTAGTGTTACATGCAAAAGAATTATATTGACTTTTGCTATAAAAATAATGTTCAATGTTGAGTATATTTTTTTAAGATCGTAATCTTTCTAATAATGGCCAATGCAACATTTGGTTCTGCAAATAGTGTACGACGTAAACTGGCGCTTGTAATTGGCATTGATAATTACAGCAATGGAGCAAATATATCTAATGCAAGAAATGATGCAAACAAAATGTCATCTGCACTCCAACGTATTGGCTTTATTATTCACAGAAACAGACCACAACTAAATTTAACATACAAGGAAATGCATGATACTATAATTGAATTTCATAATTCAATACGAGTGGGAGATATGGTTCTATTTTATTTCGCTGGACACGGAAAACAATGGGAGGTATGGAAATTAAATAAAATTTCTAAAATAGTCTTTTCTTCAATTTATTGATAGGATCAAAACTACTTGATTCCATCTGACGATGTTATAGATGCTGGTAAAATGAAGTTTGCATTGAGTGGACCCGATCTAGTATATCATGCGATCAATGCACAACATTTACTTAGAAATATAACTGATCGAGATCCATTTGTCACAATCTTTTTCTTAGATTGTTGTCGAATGTATCATTTACGCAATGAAAACTTAATACGTCATGACGGAGATGAACAGAATGATTACTCAGGAAGATTTAGAACAATGCCTACAAATTTTGGATCAATGATTATAAATGCTGGGCCGATGATGATGAATGCTCGACCGACAATTGCAAATGTTGGATCGATAATTGCATTTGCTTGTGCACCTGGAACTACAGCAGATGATGGAAAGAAAGGAGAGATAAATGGTCTATTTACAAAACATATTCTTAAACATATTTCAAAACCTAACGAAGATATTCGAATGATGTTAACTGATGTTACTAATGGAGTGATGGAAGAATCGAAATCAACTCAAATTCCATATATAACTTGTAATTTAAGACACAAAAATATATGTTTGTATGAACAACCTACAGGTAAATAACAAACCTTTCCATCATTTTAAACTTTTGTGCATATCGCGCAGTTAATTCGTTAAATAAACACTACATGATTACAATAATTGTTCTAGAAAACATTGTGGTTCTTCAAAATTTACCGAAATATATACTAATTATATCTTGATATATTTCTTCTAGTTTCATCGGAAACACGACCAGTTCCCAGGTCAGAACCACCAGCACAAACGTACAGTCGTCCTTCTGCTTATAATGGTGCGTCACGATCACAGGAAAAAAAGGGGGAATTATTTAATACATTAATGGGAATGATGATGTCTCCGAGCCGATCACCTGGTGGACGCTGGATGGATGAAGATGGATACTTCAACGAGGATGGTTCACGTTCTTTCTCTTGATATTTTACGAGAATGAGACTGTAGTAAAAAGAAATAACTATTACAGTGGCTTTGGATTTAATTAAAAATTTGCATAATAAAAGAAGCTTAAATCGAAATAATATGAAAAACTATTTTAAAGTAGCAGATAATCTTGAGTATGAGGGTAAGTGTGAAACACGATAAAATCTGATTTAATCACCGATATTGGTTCAAAATACAATTAATCACGATTTTACGGTAATTTTTTGCAAATAATCAATATTGCTATGATCTTATCAAAATGTATCTATTTGATTTTAATACATTTATATACAGCTGTCGTCAAAAAACTTGTACAAAACTTAGAAAATAATTACGAAATTTTTTTTTTCGGGAATATATAAATTGAAATAAACAAATTCACTTAAACATACAGTAATGTAACATAGTGAATGTTTCTAGTTTAATTACAGAATTCTCAAGAACTGTTAATTCTTGATGACAATAGATTTTTATACGATGTTTATTTGATTTGACATATAAGTTTATGTTTATATAACTTCCAATCCATAATTTGACATTCTCTACTACAATAATAAGCTTGTTTACATTTACTGCAAACATGAGGTGAATTTACTTGTCCACAACATCGACACATATTGATTATTTGTTCAGATTCATCTCCCATTATAATCGATGAATAATCATCAACACGAATGGATGGTTTTCTATCTTTGGCACCTATTCGTAAATATGGATTAATAATATACATTTTATTTCCATGGATGTAAACTTGAT
>JAJEKB010014394.1:0-11602 GCA_022393335.1 Macrotrachela quadricornifera
AAAGTAAACAAATCAAAGTGAGTGTTCGAAATAAGAAAAGATCATCAGATGTCTATTTTGAATTTATAATTTAAAATCTTTTTCAAAACTATTTCATCAAATAATATCTTTGTTTGTATAATTAACTTTTTATACAAGTGTTTCAGGGTGTAATTGTGCATAGACTCTTCCACAAAATCCCTTATCAACACTCATCTTTATATGATGATTTGTATTTATTAATATTAAATGAACTATTTGGGAAACAATTATACATCCGTACGATATATATTAATTAGTATATTTATAATTACAGTAATCTATACAATTATGATATATAATAAATTTTCGATTATCACAAATAATTATCCTTTATATAATACTCCTCAGGGAAATGTTGACAAGAGTTTTTCGAAATTTCGATGTAATAAAAATTTATTTGATCAATTTCAATATTTGAATAATTCGAAAAAACACATTTGTGATCAACTGTATCAAAATAATGGTCGATCAATTTTATTCTCTCGTATTTATGCTGAATTTGAACCATTTCGAAAAGAAAAAATTTTTTCTGAAGATATTAAAATGATATCATTTTTATGTCCTAATTGTCATCATATTCAAATAATTAACAATGAACTTTATATTATTCCACGATCATCTTCTACTAATTATCAAACACGTGCTCGTAGTGTATTAATGTTAATCAAACAAGTTGTAGATACATTTTCTAATATTCCTAATATTGATCTTTTTTATGATATTGATGATATCGTTAGTTTACCAAATAATGATATTTTTTTAAAAGTTCCTATATTTGGTATGACAAAAACGAATAAAATAAATTGTGGATTAAATTCAGATAAAATTATTTTAATGCCATGTTTTACATTTTGGAGTTGGCCTGAAACAAACATTGGACGTTGGCCACGAAAATTTTCATCAATATTAGAAAGTGCTCAAAATTTAACATATGAAAAAAGAATTCCAAAATTATTTTGGCGAGGAATATTCAATGGTAAAAGAAAATCAATTATCAATCAGATTAAAAAATATTCAAATAATATCGATATAGAAGAAAACAATTGGGGAGGAACAAAAAAATTCTTAGGCCTTCAACCTTCTTCCATTTATAAAACGCTTGAAGAACATTGTAATTATAAATATTTACTACATTTAGAAGGACGTTCATATTCATCTCGAATAAAATATTTATTACTTTGTGGTTCACCTGTTATATATCCTATCATTGATTATTGGGAAGAATATTGGTATCATCTTCTTGAAAATGGTACAAATATTATCTTTCTCACAGCAAATTCTAGTGGAAATGTACTTGAAGATACAATTATCTATTTGAAAGAGAATGAGAATATGGCTAAAGATATTGGTCAGAAAGGTCAACAGTTAGTGATTGATTATTTAAATGAACAATCGATTATTTGCTATTGGTGGAAACTACTTTATGAATATGCAAAATTATTTCAATATTCATCTAGATTACATCCAGATGCTATTCATATAGATGATCTTTTACTTGAAAATTCTCCAACAAAAATTAATGTGACACAACCATCTACTCATTTTCTATTATTTTTTTTCACTCTTTTTCTTTTTTTCTCTGTTTTTTGTTGTATCATTATTATATTATTTCTCTTATCTAAAAGATACTCCAGATGAAATAATTGTATCAACATTATTTTGACAATCAATTGACATTTACGTTTATTTATGTGCTGCTCAAATCTCAGAATATAATTTTTTACACTATATTTGAGGATTATAAATCAATGATAATTTTTTCTAATTATTTCTTTACAAGATTGCAAATGAATCAAAAGAGATTCAAACCAATATGAATTCAGCAGAATTAAAAAATCAAGTGAGTTGTTTTTTGTTAACTCTCTATTTATTTTTTTTACATGATAATTTGCGTTATAGTGCTGGTATTAGGGACCAGAGATCGTCACAGAGCTCTTATTTTTGCCTTGAGGACATTAAAATTGAATCTCAAGTTTAGGATGAGCTCATTACATGATGAATACATCTAATGGGATAGGTGTTCTACTAAAACGACACTATTTTTATATGATTATAAACCGACTTCAATGTTATGTTAGTCTTTTTACATTTTTCTAGCCAACTAAAGTTATAACTAATTTAAAAAAAATAAAAATTGATAGATACTTTTGATTAACACATTCAGCACGATGGGGTCCACCGGTGAACCCCACTATATTTTAACAAGAAACTTAACAGAAAAACACTTTCTTTTCTTTTATTCTTAGGCGGAAGGTCACATATAATGTGTGATCTGCTTATGACACGCTTCTCTTGACTGTTGTTCCATATTTTTCTTGTAACAAACAACACAACGTCTTCGAACATCGTAGTCAGATCCTTTCTTTTCTTCGAACTTGTGATCGACTAGGTTGCGCTTCAAATGATTTGTTGATTGTTGTCTCAGACCAGGTTTCAGCTTCTCGAACGGCATACCAAGTAGTAAAGATCGAACAAGACTTTCCCGAAACTGTAAAATGGTCGTTTTGTTTGCAGCGTACTGTTCCTTGTGTATCAAATAACGGGTGCGCCAGGTGAAATGAGCCTCTTAGTATTTCAGCGATATTTTTCGTATTCTTCATTCAATCAGGCTATTTTTTTAAAAAGATTCATTATATCAAGTTCTACAAAACTATGCTATTTTTATTAATGTAAATAATTTCCATCATTTTGAGACATACAATACAATCTATTATTCCAACTAGTGCAACTTTCCACAATAACAGATTCACAAATCTTTTTCACAGACGATTTTAATTGTTGAATCAGTGTTGCTTTTGACTTGACCTTACTCCAATTGATAGCGTTAGCGAATTCATCCCAAATTGAATAGTCCAAAGGGTTCAAATCCGGACTATTAGGAGGTCAATGATTTTTGTCAATAAATGATGGAAAATTCTCTTGACACCATTTTTGTGTTAAATGATGTTGGTGTAGCTTCGCACCATCTTGCTGAAAGATCCAGTCGTCACCAAAAACTTTACTCCCGTATTTTAAAGCTACGGGAAGTACTTTTTTGATATAACAATCATGATCGACCGTCCCGTCATCCAAGATCACCAAGGGTGTGATACCCTTGGAGCAGGCCCCCAGCCACACCATTAGTTTTTGTGGAAATTTTCGTTTCTGCTGAATGCCACCTTTTTTATTGGCATCAGCACGATCTACTGCCCACACTCGGTCATTTTGATCATCGGAAAGTGATGGTCCGATTACCTTTTTATAGGGCTTCAGTCCTAAATCTATTTTTAATATTCGCCTAATACTTGTTGTAGAAATATCAAGCTCAATCGATAGCTTTCGAGCAGATACTCCTTTTTTTCGGCGTAAACGGTTTTTCACCTTTACAATATTATTTTTGGCCCTGACTATACGGGGACCACCACGTGTACCAGATAGTTCGATAGATCCGATTCGACGAATCATCTGACACCACCTTTTGATTGTTACTGAACTGATGTCACCATTTAAATCACGACATATTTTTGTGGGAGCATCATCATTTTGGTACTTGGAAAGTACAACATTTTGCAGGTCTTTACTTTCATTTTTTTTAAACTCATCAATAATATCAATATAGATTTGAAACTGATAAATGTGTAGAACTTTTGATGGAGAATTTTTAAAAAAAAATAGCCGAATCGGATGAAAATTAAAAAAGATGTCGCTAAAATCCGGAGAGGCTCATTTCACCTGGCGCACCCGTTAGCTCTTTTTTGTTGGAACTTTTCAGGCAACATATATCATAGTTGGATAGATTGTCATCTGAACTGATAAGCGATTTGTCATATTGAGATGGAGGAAAAGTGCTTTACACTGAGGATAGTTCGCAACCAGTGCGCTCATAATTTTACCAATTCCTATGTCTTCGAGTCGCTTCTCAGCATTCATTTAATAAAAGGTAAAAGAAACATGCTATCTATGTTGACACTCAGGTAATGGTACAGACCAGAGTTAATATAAGAAAGAATAATACAACAATAAAATACCTTCTAATCGTTTCTACAGTCTCTCAAGATATTGATAACTGCCCTTTTTTATTGATTTATTTTCTCTTTGCAACACTATTCTTTCCAACCAAATATTGACGAAAAGAAAAACAACTTTCACAGTAAGAAACTGAAATAGAGCGGACAGTAGGGCTTCCAAATCATCAGTATTATTTTTCTGTGCTAAAAAAACATGATCACAACAACACCATCGCCTCATACCGATCTACTTCAACATCGTATTCTTCAAGACTACTTACTTATTTGGCTACATCCTAATATTAATCAAACCAATCAGAGCCACCAAAATACGTTAAAGCAGTTGCAAAACAATGTCAATGAGATCTATCTATTCGATGAACAGAATGAATGTATCGATTTTCTGACTGAAGTCGAAAATAGAAGGGTCTTTCTGATACTTGAGAGTACTCTTGGACAAGAGATCCTATCTGCTATTCATGATGTTCCTCAACTGGATTCAATCTACATTTTTGGTGACGACTCACTTCATCATAAACAATGGATGCATGATTGGATTAAAATCAAAGCAGCGTACACAACGATGGCGTCCATCTGTCAATCTGTAGAAAAGGACGTGCAACAGTACAATCGAAACTGCATTGCTGTCAGTTTTGTTCCTGTAGCTGCAAAAGGTTCCATTTTAAACTTAGATCAACTAGAACCTTCATTCATGTATACGCAGATATTCAAAGAAATTCTTCTGGAAATAGAACACGATGAACAAAAATCAATTCAAAACTTTACTACTTATTGTCGAAATAGTGACTACGGATCATCGACGAGTATCACTAAATTCGAAAATGAATATAACGCTGCATCAGTGATTTGGTGGTACACTTCTCCTTCATTCATCTATTCGTTACTCAACGATGCTCTTCGTCTGTTAGAAGCAGAAACCATTATTCAGATGGGATTCTTCATTCGTGATTTACATCGAAAAATCGAAGAACTACATCGGCAACAGATAAAAAATTATAATGAAAAATCTTTCACAGTGTATCGGGGACAAGGATTATCGACATCTGATTTTGAGAAACTTCGGAAGACAAAAGGTGGACTGATGTCATTCAATAACTTCTTATCTACTAGCAAGCAAGAAGATGTTTCGCTACAATTCGCTATGGCTGCTTTAACAAAACCTGATACCATCGGTGTTCTTTTTCGGATATATATATATAGATCCTTTAATCTCCTCTGCTCCTTTTGCTACCATTGATACAATGAGTTATTTCCAGACGGAAGAAGAAATTCTTTTCTCCATGCATACTGTCTTTTGTATTGACGATATTCAGGAAATTGTCGAAACGCATCCGCTTTATCGAGTGGAACTTACCTTCACAAGTGATGACGATGAAGAACTACGAAAACTTACTGAACATATACGAGAGCAAGCTTCAGATGAAACAGGACGGCAACGGCTAGCTAAATTACTAATACATATAGGGAGATTTAATCAGGCTGAAGCATTGTACAAAACACTGCTAGAGCAGATATCGAATCAGAATGAACAAACACACTATTATAATCAACTTGGATACATTAAGGTACAGCAAGACTATTATGAGAAAGCAATTTGGTACTTCCAAAAAGCACTAGAAATTAAACAGAAAATTTTTTCTCTTAACCACCCTTCATTATCTATTTCATACACTAACATCGGTGTAGTGCATCACCACGCGAAAGAGTATTTGAAAGCACTGTCATTTTATGAGAAAGCACTGGAAATTCAACAAAAATCTCTTGCTCCTGATGATCCTGATTTGGCTATTTCATACGGCAACATCAGTTTAACGTATAACCACATGGGAGAATACTCGAAAGCACTGTCATTTTATAATAAAGTACTGGGAATTCAGCAGAAGTCTCTTCCTCCCAACGATCCTGGTTTGGCTATTTCCTATAACAACATCGGCTTAGTGTATGACAACATGGAAGAATACTTGACAGCTCTGTCATTTTATACGAAAGCACTGGAAATTCAACAGAAAGCTCTTCCTTCCAATAACCCTTCGTTAGCCATCTCCCACAGCAACATCGGTGGAGTGTATTACGAAATAGGAGAATACTCAAAAGCACCATCATTTTTAATAAAGCACTGGAAATTGGGCAGAAAGCTCTTCCCTCCAATGATCCTTTATTGGTTACTTCACACGCCAATATCGGTTTAGTGTATACTAACATAGGAAAATATTCAAGAGCCCTACCATTTTTTAAGAAAACGCTAGATATTCAACAGGAAAGTCTTCCTCCCGATCACCTTTCATTGGCTACTTCATACAGTAACATTGGTGCGATATATTACTATATGGAAGAGTACTCGAAAGCACTATCGTTTTACAATAAGGCACTGGATATTCAACAGAAAGCTCTTCCTCCCAATCATCCTAATTTGGCTACTTCATATAGCAAGATCGCTAACACGTATTACAAAGGAAAGAATTATAAGAATGCACTTTCATATTTGGAAGATGAGTTAAATATTAGGCGGTGTTCACCTCATCCAAATCATCCTGCTATTCAAAATGTGGAAAAACAAATTAGAATTGTAAAAGGATATTTGTGAACAGTTATTTCTTTTAATAAGATAGTATGGTTTCTCATTCATTTCGGATAAATCAATATTCTCATTTCACTTTCGTATGAATAGAAAGAAACATCAAAAAGTGATAACGAGCTATACAGAAATAATCCAAACTGTTGTAAACATTAGATATGACGTAAAAAAGCATACAGAATTTTCACTTCTTCAATAGATATATCTTATCGATCAGCTCAGTAATGTCAACAGTAAACAGTGATTTCAACGAGCATGTATAGGAGTACTTATCATGTATAATACACTGTAAAAAAAACGGTAGAGTAATCAATCGTTGCACGGTAGAAACCGCATCAAAAACTCTTTCAAGGATATATGTTCTGGGCACCTATCCTTGAAGGGATTATGAACCAAACGGTTTATGACGATAAAGGTATATGAAAACGCAAGGGGTATATAACGCCGATTCAAGGGTTTATTACTCAACGTTTTCATCAAAAAGGTTTGTTAATCTCCTTTTAACTGAAGATTATTCTACGGTTATGATAAAAGGGGTTATTATTGTACGTTTATGGGTAGATTATTCCACGCTTTCAACCAAAGAGCTGATTATTCTACTTTTAGGAGAAAATTGTTGCACGATTTCAATAAAATGATTTATTATTCTACATTCACGGTAGATTGTTCTACGCTCTCAACCAAACAATTGATTATTCTACTTCTAAACGTAGACTGTTCTACGATTGCAATAAAAGGGTATATTATTCTACGTTCACCTATAGATTGTCCCATGCTTTCAACCGAAAGGTTTGCTAATCTATCTTTTCGGTATATTACTCTACGTTTAAGGGTAGATTGTTCGACATTCTTGATAAAAGGGTTTATTATTCTACCTATGAGAGTAGATTCTTATACGCTTTTAATAAAAGGGTTCGTTATTACATGTTTAGGGTAGGTTACCATACGTTTAAGGGTAGATTGTTCCACATTCTTGATAGAAGGGTTTATTATTCTATCTATGAGGGCAGATTGTACTACACATTTAATAAAAGGGTTTGGTATTTCATGTTGAAGGATAGATTGTTCCTCATTCTTGATAGAATGATTTATTATTCTACCTGTAGGGATAGATTACCATGGATTTAAGGGTAGATTGTTCCACATTCTTAATAAAAGGGTTTATTACTCTACTTATGAGAGTAGATTCTTGTACGCATTTAATAAAAGGATTTGTTATTAAACGCTTAGGGGTAGATTACCATATGTTGAAGGGTAGATTGCTCCACGCTCTTGGTAAAAGGCTTTATTATTCTAGTTATGGAGATAGACTATTCTTCGATCATAAAAAAAGGGGTTTATCATTATGGGCTTAAGAGTAGATTATTATACGTTAACCTCAGCATGGTTTGTTATTGTACGATTGAAGGTAGTTTGTTCCATACTAATGTCAAAACGATGTGTCATTCTATGGTACTACAGAAAGTTTTTCATTCTTTGAGCAAAGATATAGTATTCTACTTCCAGACTAAAAGGTTTGAATAGGCAAACACTAAGTGGTTCATTGTGCTTCGATAAACTGGAATAGTTTAAGGCATCCCTCACTCCAAAAAAGTCAATTTTTGTCTGAGTGTTTGAAATTGAGATAAATGGATGAGAAAATGGCCCATCTTCGGATATTTCAGGAACAATATTGGTTTTTCTTCGGTACCTCCGTTTTGCTCAACATTTTCGATGATTTTTGTTAACCTCTTCTTGAAAAATATGCTTATTTTGAAAAAAATGAAAACGATTTTTCGTTTTCACTCAATTTATGCTTTTTCGATCACGCATTCTAAATTTTTCTGATTTGAAAGAGCTTGTCACGATGGAGCATGATGAGGCCCATTTTTTAAATTTATGCTTCGTTTTTATAACATCTATAGAGATTTATACAATTCAACACCCATTTTTAGAGAGTTTTTTAAGTCATGAAACTTGTGACCCCTCTTTTCTACTTAAGAAATAAGTATTTGAAAAAACGAACTTTCGTCATGCCCTGTATCCTGAGATGCTCTTTCAAACAAAAACAAATTTAAACATATCAAAACAAACGAAAACGTCGTGCTTAACACATCATTCTTGATTCATTTTCATGTAAAACTTTTCCTTCAATTTTTCTTCAAATGTATAAAATGTATAGATTTCTTTAAAATCCTTTTACATACAAAACACTTTTTGTCTATTCTATGTAATTTTTCATGATTTAAATAAAAGTTAATAGAGCGCATAAAATCATGAAGCAACATGCATTTTTCTTAAATAAAAATGGGAAATATTTAGCTTTGAAAATTTTTAACATAGGTCTCGTCTTAATATTGTCCACAGAGCGAAAACAAACTGAATCGAACCAAGCTCGAACTAATTTTCTAATAGATAGCTGAACATAGACTAATTTGAGATGAAAATGAATGAGTGAACTATTATTAATGAAAAAAATATGATTCTATCGGCAAAAACAAAACCAATTTTTATTGATTATTGCATATGCCTGATTTAATCTCCATTTATAGCATTGTCTTTTTCTCTTTATAACAATTAGGCTATTTTTGTTTATAATAATCGAACACTTCAATGTGGCAGAATTATTTCTTTTATTTTTTGCATTAAATTTCTCCATTTTTTCTAAAGTGTAGTGAAAAATCGTGAATAATGCTGTAAAATTGATACCAACATTAAAAACTGCTCGTTCTGATGTACTAATATAAAAATTTTTTAGTTCGAAATATATGAATAAAGATTAATTCATATAAGTATCAACTTTAACATGGAATTCAGATTGTTTGAGAAAACAACTATTGATGTATAGTGTACTTTTGATTAGTGGAAAGTATTGCTACTGGAATTGAATCGAATGGAACTCGATCAAGAAAAATTCGATTCTATTCGCTCTCTGATGTAGTCATATTAATCAATAATTGACATTGTCTTACGATTAATTAAATGTTAAAACTCACTAATCCACTTAACTGAACCAAGTATTCCATCGAATAAAACGAGCTCCGCGATCATTCTCATTTTTCAGAGCAAAAACCTGACCAACACATCCTATAATGTGTAAAGCAGTCAGAATAGCTTCATCGCAGAAACATTCGACCGCATCCAAATTTCGTCTATGAAAACAGAAACAAATACATATCACATCCATTGAGGACTATTCATTTCCTCAGTTTGATAACGGTTCATAAGAAGTTCTTCTCAATGCGGTATCATTCCACCAATTTTAATTCAGTCATATTCTGAATAATCAGCTCTTTCCCTAATCATACAGGAAACCTCCGTAACAGTAGCATCACTTTCAAACATTCATCATCGTAATTTCGCCCATCTCTCGGCCAATAACGTGTTTCACGTTACAAAAGCAAATGATTACTAATTATCTCAGTACGTTTTCTTATGTTTTCCTTCTTCTACTTCTGAAATAATTCATACATCTTTTCTGAAAACACCATACCAAGCTATTCTATGTCCTATTTCGAAAAATTCCATGATCTTTAAGCAATAACTGAAAATATTATTTTTCGATTCCTCCAATTTTTCGTGTTTTCACTTCCATAATGGACAACAGAATGTTGATCAATGGCTGAATTTATCTTTTTCATATTCTTGACTTTTTTGGTCTATCCCTCTTCGACATTATTAATCACATGTTGAATAATCAAAAGCAATGACACATCTACTCCCATAATTCTTCTCCCTTTTGTTTTATCCAAAATCATCATTATAGATTTCGAGAATAAAAACAACTATCAATTTTTTACTTCATTATTTTATTCGTCTTTTTTCTTTTTAAAATATCTACAAGTAATGTTCATCGACTGTCGATTCACTTGGCCCTAGACTGACACAATAAGGATGTCTATATAATTGCTCATAGATATGAACAGGGATTCAATATGTGTGGTTGCGCATAACGGAATAACTTGATTATAGTGCTGATCTAGTAGGCATACTTAGGGCAATCCAAAAGTAGTGAGGATAATATCGTATTTTCGTATAGTTCGCTTGGAAAAGTTTTATTTTTTTATGGATAGATAGAGCGTCTTTTACTCTATCTTTTCATCCTATTTGATCACTATTCAGTTGATCTTATAATAATAAAATTTCGATAAGAACTATTTTCATTGAAAATCGGCTGGTAGCATTAGATCATAATGAGTGTGGCACTTTTGCATTCTACTTTATTATCACTTAATACGTTGTATTAGAAAAACAGAATATATTAGAAGATGCAGCGTGAAAAGCTCCACAATTTATAATGGATCGCTTATTCTATAGTTGCACTTTTTGTTTTCAAAACGAACAAAACTCTGAACGACCAAATTTCGACATAGCAGAAACGAAATTGTTTTTTAATAAAAAATGCATTCGGTTTTCCCTATCTCATCTTTTTTATTACCTAACATGTTTTATTTAAAGAAACAAAATATACTGCAGAATGCAGCGTGAAAAGCTCTACAATCTAGAGAGAACAATTATGAAAAGATAAGATAAAAAAACCAAATTCGTCATATAGCAAAAAAAAGCAATCTTGTTTTTGTAACGTCAAAATTGGTCACTCAGAATGTTGTCCATTCTTCAAACATAAAGTGCAGCTATAGAATAAGCGATCGTTCATAAATTGTAGAGCTTTTCACGCTGCATCTTCTGATATATTTTGTTTTTCTAATACAACGTATTAAGTGATGATAAAATGAGATACAAAAGTGTCTCGTTTTTATAATGCCATGCTCGTTATGATCTAAATGGTACCAGCTGATTTTCAATGAAAATAGTTCTTATCGAAATTTTATTTTTTTAAGATCAACTGAATAGTGTTCAAATAGGATAAAAAGATAGAGTAAAAGACGCTCTATCTATTCATAAAAAAAATAAAACGTTTCCAAGCGAACTATACGAAAATACGATATTACCCTCACTACTTTTGGATTGCCCTAACAATGGAGGGTCGCGAACTGTAAGCGACGGAAACAGGACATAT
>JAJEKB010014405.1:0-14343 GCA_022393335.1 Macrotrachela quadricornifera
TTTCGATGTTTTCCTTTTCGATGTTTTCCTTTTCGATGTTTTCCTTTTCGATGTTTTCTAGCAAGACCGAAATATCGGGTGGGTCAGAGTATATAAGTATTATTCATTTCTATTGTGACTCGGTCATTCTTCGTCCGATTGAACTAATTTTTTTCTGTTCGATTCGTCACGTGTTCTTTTACGAAATAAGTTACTTCTCTTTGGTTGTTAGTTATTCTAACTGTATTTTAAAAAATGAAAAGTAAAGACATCCAAAAATTCGTACTTTTAAAGTATGAGAGTGGTGAAAGTATCGTGAAGATTTTTCGTGATTTAAACGGTATCATCAGCTATGATACAGTGAGAAGATGGTACAACATGATCGAAAAGCTCGGTTCTATTCAATTATCTACCCCAACAGGCCTTATACGTATTGTACGTTCTCAATAAATGGTGCAAAAAGGAAAGAATCGCCTAAAGCGTAAGAAAAAAGTGTCTTCTCGAATATTGGTCAATGAACTGGGTATTTCACGAACAAGTGTTCGTAGAATACTCAAAAATGATCTAGGATACTATCCATATAAAGTACGAATTGTACCGTTGATTAGTGATGATCATAAGGCCAAAAGAAAAACGTTTTATAATTGGATCCGAAAATATTTCAAAAAGGAAAAAACAATGAGAATTTTGTTTTCCGATGAAAAAATGTTCGACATTGATGGGGTATACAATTCACAAAATCAACGTATATGAGCAGTTAATCGTCGAGAAGCCGATAAAGTAGATGGGAAAAAACAAAAACACAAATTTCCACAAAAGATTATGGTTTGGCTTGCGGTTTGTTCAAAAGGCGTTTCTCCCTTAGTTATTTTAGATAAAGAATCGGTAAACCATCAACAATATATCAAAGCCGTGTTATCTGTGGCTCTGAAATATGGCAATCAAATATTTGGGAATGATTGGACATTCCAACAGGACAATGCCACACCTCATACCCACATCCTAACGCAACAATGGTGCAGAGACCATTTTCCAGCGTTTATTGATAAAGACCATTGGGCAGCAAACAGTCCAGATTTAAACCCTCTGGACTATTGTATATGATATCAGTTCGTTGACCGCTTGGACTGGAATAAAGTAAAATCAAAAAAACTCTAATTGATGAATTAAAACGCGATGTGAAGAAAATTAGAATTGATAATGTTGTTGAAAGTTGTGCGAGTTGGACCAATCGGTTGTATCGTTTAAAAGAAAATGATTTCAACTATTTAGATTAATAAAGAACATTCTATTTTGTAGAAGAAGACATAACGAATTCAATAAAAAAAAGCTTAAATCAATCGGTTGAGAAATGACAGAGATATTTAAAAAATAAAAAATACTTATTTACTCTGGCCCATCCGATACTATGGCTGAAAAAGAGGGGTGATAAGGGAGTCTTTTTTAGCCCTTAGGACCTCGATATCTCCTATCAGGCAGGATTTCGGAATCTCGAGTCTATGATAACTTTTGGTCTACTCACCAAGATCTATCAGCCCTGTAAGTTTCAAAATTTTCTGATGAGCCGCTCTCGAAAAGCGCCGGAAAGAGGGGGATCCCTAATGAGATAAAATATTTATGTATCAGGAAGCTCTGAAAAGTATATTTATTCGATAGTTCTACATAAACTAAAAACTATTCATCAGCGTTGTAGAGTACAACAATAGAAATAAATAAATAATTGTAATGACAAATAGATGTGCACGATTATTAGCTGATATCAGAACGTGGTCGTTGTTCGAGTAGGTAGCTGTTGAGCTTGTTCACCGTTGCTATCGTTCAAATCTACTTTCGTTACTTGTAAGAAGACTTTTATTTGAGCACTGTTCTGTTCTTGACACACAAGTTTTATACGAAGCTTCTTGCTTCTGCTTTTACCGAACACCCACTGGCTATATATATATATATATATATATATATATGTCGTATCGAAGTTATACTGGCTACCGAAGTTATCTGAAATCAACTAAAAATCAAAAATTATTAAATAATCGATGATATTGATATCAAAATATAGCTTTAGAGTGAATTCTTTATTTTATAAACATACATACATTTTTTTATTTGGATTATTTAACCTTCTGATCATGCCGATACTATAGGAAAACATATCACTTTTTATGATGAATGATGTACAAATTTCTTTCCAGAAAAATCAAAAAATGCATATTCTTATTTATATAACTTTAGAGCACTTTAGCGGGCTGAAAGTTCTGCAGCTGTTAAAGTGAACTTTAGCAAATACTTGATGCTGATTCATATAAAATCCCTACATGCGTAATAGCTGCTCCGAACTGTAGTTTTCGAGTTAGAGCAAGATAAGATACATATTATGAAAGATGAATTTCAGTAGTAGAGTGCATTCAATAAACCTCATTTATACCATGTTCACACACAAATTAAAGTTAAAATATGATAAGTATAAAATAGGACAGCCAGGAAAGTCTTGATTTTGTTGAGCAAATTGTTTTTGTATGAGTGATTCTTTTTATGAATACAAGAGTAAAATAGTGTATACATCAGCTGGAAGTACTTTCTGAGATCCACTTTATCAGCTTCAGAACTTTCTGTCCACTAAAGTGCTCTAGAGTTATTTAAATAAAAATGTCATTTTGATTTTTTTGAAAAAAAATTCATGCATAATTCGTCGTAAAAAACGATATATATGTTTATAAAATAAAGAATTCACTCTAAATCTATATTTTGACATCAATATCATTGATTATTTGGTAATTTTTGATATTCAGTTGATTTCAGATAACTTCGATACGACATGTATATTGCTCGTTCTTTTTCTTTCCTCGTAAAGGATTTGTTTTACATCATCCAACGATGTTGTTACGCGTGATATCATAAGTATCACATCGGTGAAGGTGAGCACTACATTAGTATAATATCGCATGTAACCTCATCCGATGATGATATTACCTGCACTGTTATATAAGTATGATATCGGTGAAGGTTCTCGTTACGTATAGGTTATATCACATATGCGTGATATTAACGAAAGTTACTTTTGTACTATCACGCAAGCACGATATCGTTTAAGGTTGATTCTATATGACTATGATGTCATTGAGGGATGATAGCATGTAGTGATGATCTCAATATCGCTCATTCTTAGGCGATCTGTGTGATTATCAACACAATAATAAATTTTATGTTCTAAAAAATTCTATTCAGTGTTTAACATGCTTATTCATCATATACTCATATTTGTTACCTTTCAGTTCAACTTCTTTTCTCTTAATCATGTAATCCGCTTTATGATTTCTCCGAGAAACGCTGATAAAAACTGAAGAAGTTTTTCTCAGAGGTATGAAAAGTACAACTAAATCTCAATTTGGATCACAATTCAACTATGATATGTGCTTTTTGTACATCCTAATGTGTATGTCTAAATCTGTACGTTCAAATCTTGTACGTCCAAATAAGTACGGGTAAATCTTGTAGGCCTAAATGTGTACGTCGTAATTTCACTGAATGACATAAATAAATTACAAAGTAATTCAAAAAAACTGAATTATAAAGTAATTAAGTTTTATTAATCTATATGTACCATGGCCTACCAGAATCTAGTAAGATTTGCCGATATATGTAAAACTTGTAACTTGATTTCAACTATTCAATTATTCAATATTTGAATCCTTTTCGCCTGTGTAAGGGTGCGGTGGAGCGCGAGAGAGAAGAGCCTGCACGAAGACGTCACGGAACGCGAGAGGCGAGCGCCTGCGTGAGGGTGGTAGGAAAACTAGAAGGAGGGCCTGCGTGAGGGCGGCACGGAGTACGAGAGGAAACACCTGTGTGAGAGTGCCACGAAGCTCTAAAAGTGGAAACGTTTCATAATTGAAAAATTGTATAGTTGAAGAGCTAGCAACTTGAATAGTTGAAGAGCTGAAAACTTGAATAGTTAAAAACTTGAATAGTTGAAGAGCTGAAAACTTGAATAGTTAAAAACTTGAATAATTGAATAGTTGAATTCAACTTTCAAATCTTACAGTACTGTAGTTAGTAGGAGATACCATAGCATACGATCCTCTGAATGACTTCTTTTGAGGGTGATGGCGGAAACATTGACACACCGGTCTCTTTCCTGACGGTGAGGATGAGGAGGAATACACACGTATGGGCTCAGAGTGTTCATTATGTGAATGAGAGTGAGGACGAATAGATTGACACGCTAGTACACCCTGGTAGTCACTATCAGACTCTTTTAGTCCTTAGTAGCGTATGTGAGATTTAATGTATAGTTACATGGATAAAAAAATAAATATATTTGTATATTTATTTTTTTTGAACAAAGCTGTATGTATATATCATATAGAAATTTTAAATTATTTTATAATTCATTTTCAGCGTGAAGTCTCTAACTTGTATGCCCAAGTCTTGTACGTTTTTATTCATACATTAATCTTTTGCTATTGATATTTAAATGTGAGTTCTCTTTGCTAGATTTAGTTGAATAAATTCTATAAAAAAATTTTTAGTCTTTTGATAAGTGAATATAAATGTTAAGTTCCCACAATGATAGGATTATTTTAACACGAAACACTATAAATAAAAAAAAATTTTCTTAACTTTCTAAGATTTAAGCAGAGCAGATGAATGACATAGATTTTTATTTAAAAGTATTTGTTGCATAGGTATAAGAGTTTAACGATTGTTCGTCAGTGCTCATTTGGACGTACAGATTAAGAAGTGCCTGAAGGAAAGCTAGGAAAGAATATGCTATTATGTTACATAGATATACATAGTGATGACAGAGCCAATACTATGCTGCTGTGTTATGTACAAGAAGCTCCTTGCTGATGTTATGATTTTTGTATTTCGATTTAGCTGTACAGCTCTACAAATTGTAAAAAAAGTTTTTCTGTTTTTTTATCATTTCCAGGAGAAATGATAAACCGGATGCACTCCTCTTTCTTTATAGACAACCAATTGAGATATTTTTCAAAAAAAATTATAGGTTCATTCTCTATTTCATCGATGAAAAATATATTTTACGAATAGATAAATTGTTTTCTCATCATGAATATTAAAAATACAATGCGCACTTTTATATTCATTTTAAGATAATGAAATGACTCACTTACTTTTATTTTATTCAATCAATCATCTAATACATACAATACATAAAGAAAAAAATAATACCAAAATCGTATAAAATAAAGAGACAAGAATAATCGAAGATAGAAAATACTAGTACCTTTCATAATTAGAAATAAATCTAACTATATTTACGTATATTATTCACACATTCAAATGACTTTCATTTACATATAGATACAAATTCTATTTATAGACACTATAAAATATGAACATCTAGCAATAAAATGATTGGATAAATCCGCTCAAAGCATGTCCTAACAACTCAAATGGCTTCAAGAGACTTCATTAGTTTCTGAAATGGTAAGACGTATATGATGTTATATTCTTTAGCTAAATGTCCTTTCTCTTAGAAGTTCCTGCTGAATACAAGAAATCGTATTTGATAAAAAAGCACCATATGTTTTTACAAATTAATGTGTAGAATTGTTTAATGATATGTTTCAATAAAGATATATCTGTTTCTAGCAGAAACATTGTGAAAAATTAGACAGATATGATCAATATGTCACATATCAAAGTTGAAACATTTGAATATAGAACTCATATCATAACAATTATGTTATTATGGGCAATAACTCAAAGATTTTTTAGATATCAATTTTGCATTAAACTTCAAAAACAGGTATTATTTTATACAAATAAATATTTTTTACTATTATTTAGTTTCAGCTCAATGACAAAATAAATAGTAAGTTCTATTTTAAAGAATTATTTTTCTTCTATTCATATTAATCTATATAACGAAATAAATGATAAGGATTATTTTATTAAAAGAAAAGAAACATTGGATCATAAACAAATGAAGAATACATTCGAATGAGTATGATAATTAATGATGGTCTTATACATGGCAGCGTACATTCATTATCTTATCCTAAAATACGATCTTCAGAAATCAGACCAGAGAATAGAAACATCTTTCGCAAAAATGTCTTCGTAAATCAGTAATTATACGAAAATGATTTCTATAGCCAGGTGTATCGTAAGCCCTATAGTCAACTATCTCTTCAATAACGTACCACAATTATATGAATCTGATGCAAATTGAATGAAACTTTTTGAGCTTGTACAACTTAATATCTTCATCTCAAAAATCGTCTTCCGAACATTTTAAAATGATACTGTAATAATTTATATTTATCAATTTTAAGAGCATTGCCAGTTAGAACTTAGTTTCTAAGATTTCTTTATTATAAATAATAGAAAAGCTGAAATTTTTGAAATAAATACTAGTCATTGAGGCAATCACTTAATTAAGTGAAATCTTTTTTCTTCAATACTGTATTCTTATTGAAAAATTTTCGTTATTTTGTAATATTAATTTGTAGTTTTATGTGTTATAATTGTGTTTGAATGAATTATTCAGTTATAAGATTTGTATGGATTCAAAATGAAAATCAATTATTAAATAGAAAGATTTTAGAAGCACATTTTCTCGATATAAATTATGATAAAAACGTAATTGATTTATTATTCATAGAATTTACAAACTCTAAAAATTCTATCGAAAATTCTATCGCTTTTCTGAAGTTCATTAGAATAGATTATGTATATATGCTTTATTAGTCACTGAAATCTTTAATTTGTAAAACACGATCTAAAAGAGAGTGTTGAAGTGTTTAAGGGTGGAATTTTGGACCTCCCCCCCTCACAAACGTGACAGACATGGGTCAAAGGTCATCGAGTACAAGTCATTACGGGCTGTCACCCACCCTGACTGATAGGCCAAGATAGCGTCATGGATCGTGACCAACAGGCTAGGATAGCGTCACGTTCTGTGACCGACAGGCAAAAGTAGCATCATAGACTGTAACCGACAGATAAAAGAACTATCAAAGTACTTATTTACTAAATACTTTGATAAAAAGGTACAAACTCGATTGAATTCTATTCATCATATCATCTCAGAAAAGTCTTTGCACATTTAATATAAACATAGCAGATGTCTCTCTCTCTCTCTCTCTCTCTCTCTCTCTCTCTCTCTCTCTCTCTCTATATATATATATATATATATATATATATCGGTCAAATCATTTATTAGCGACGTGACTTCGTAAAAATATACTCCATATATTTCTGCCAAGAGAGCTACCATACACCTGCCTGTTTATTGATCAGATACATACTAAAGTGCACTACGTATTCCAAAAATATCAACCTTAAAAACCCTTGCTTCAAAAAAATTATTACTGAAAAACTAGCGTTAGCGACGTGATGCAAGAAAAGGACATCATTTTTCACCTCATACATTTCAGCTAAAAAAATCTATGACTATAGACAGCATTTTGTCGAAAGCTAATGGCGCATTTTGTAGACGACACTTTGAGCTACAAATTCTGCATCAGAAGGTTTTTGCACATACGCGTAGTTTAAAAAAAAACTGACGTGTTCTGACGTTAGCGACGTGACCGATTTGTTAGTGACGTGACAGCGTGCGAATTGGCCATTTTTGATAGGTTCATATCTCTGGTAATGTTCGTGCATTTTCAATGAAACTTATACTTGAAATTCATTCAAGTGTCTTCTCTTTGAAATCATATTAAAAGACGGATTGACGCTTTCTAAAAACGGGTAGACAGCTCAATTTTCCAACAAGGGGTCTACGAGTCGTATTTTAACAAAAATGCGCTAAAAATTGAGTAATATAGCAAAAACTTTGGAGAAACACTTTTTTGTCGTTTTGACAACTAAAGTAACCAGAGGCAAATTCCGTTTCTCGTTGGATGAGAGGAATAAAAGACGCTTATGCTGAACTTTTGTACCTGAACAGCAGCTTTTACAGAAAAACCAAAATGTCCTATTCTGCCTGATTTGGCCCATATATATATGTATATATATATATAATTTATTATAGAAAAGGGCAAGGTTTTCAAGTACTCTGAAGTAAACCTATTATTAGAGTCAAAACCAGAGCTGGGCAGCTCCGGCCTTTCGCGGCTCCGGCTCCGCTCCAGCTCCACCTTCAAGTTTGCCCGTCCGGCTCCGACTCCTCCTTAAAGTTTTAAAATACAGCTCCGGCTCCAGGGCCAAATTTTATTATTCCGCTCCGACTCCGGCTACGACGTCAGAAAATGTTCATTTTTTTTCTTCTTCTTTTAATGAATTTTCAAAGGTCTTCAAGTAATAACAAATATAAAAAAAACTGATATAGTTGAGAACAGCTGAATAACAAATAAAAAATATCTAGTGCATAAGGTCAGAATTGCACTTGAGAAATGTTAATTTCGCTAACATTTCTTTCGTGAGACTTCCTCTGTGTGGTCGAATCACAAAACCACTTGTAGAAAACACGCGCTCAACAGGCGCTGACGTTGCAGGTACACACAAAAGCCGAAGAGCAAGCAGATTGAGATATGGATAGATTGTTCCTTTCTCTTTTTTCATCTTGTTATTTTCCACACTATCTCTTTTGATAGTATTTAGGTGTTTTCCCTTTTCATCTATATTTCGTTGGTTCTTCCATGATCCCTCACTATATATGTTTCGATCGTTTTGGAAAATAATCGGACATTTTTAGTTTCGATCTATTGGATCGATTCACTCGTTAACAACCTATGACACAAATGTTACTCTCTTTCTTGGTGTAAACAGAACGAAGAAAATTCGGAGCCGTCAAATAGCTATCGGCACCAGCTCCGCTCCGGCTCCGACTACGATATTTCATGAGCAGCTCCGGGTCCGCTCCAGCTCCGTCCTCCACGTTTCCAGTCTGGCTTCAGCTCCATCAAAAAGTAGAGCCGGGTCGGCTCCAGAGTCGGAGCTGCCCAGCTCTGGTCAAAACATAGTAAGAATGATGACTAAAGCATGTCTCATATGTAACATATGAATGATTTTAAATTCAAATCATGATGTGGTTCACCATGAATACATGCTTCTCGAACATAAATTGTGGTCCTTCGATCAACATCCACCCAATGTAACATGTTTAATTCAGAGATTACTTTCAAATTCACTCCGTTTTAAATCATTGCTTTTATTACTATCTTGTATACGTTCTATACTATTTAAGAGACACGATAAAGTTTTTAATACCTATCCATTATTTGCAATTCATACTGACTATAGAAGTATACCGTAGTTCCAAAAAACGATGTGTGGCACTGATTCTATTTATTCACAATATAATAAGTTTCATCGTGTTCCACATTTTTAATCTTGTAGGGATTGCGTTGAAAACTTTTTCTCAGTAGATAGACTAAAGATTTAGGAAAAATTGAAAATTCACTTCTAAAATCTTTCTATATCATAGCTAACTTTCATTTTGAATCTATACAAATCTTGTAATTGAATAACTAATTTAAAGACAATTCAAATATATACGACTACAAATTAAGACTGAAAAATCACGAAAAAATGAATGTTTTTAGAAGACTTTTCAATACAAATATACCATTTTAAGAAAAACTATTTTTTAATGAATTAATTATCACAATAACTAAGATTTATTTTGAAAGTTTCAACTTGTTTTTATTTAAAATATTGAAATCTTAGAAATAAGATTCTAGCTAGAAATGTTCCTGAAATTGAAAAATAGAAACCATCATAGTGTCATTTTACAATAGAGGTGAGCAAATTAAAGTTTTTCACGTTACGAGTCAAGTCATCTCGTGGAATTTTCTTCTTCAGTTTAAGCGAAGTCTGATTAAAAATTAGGTGGAATATAAGATTTGCTAACATTATTAGGTGAGAGTCAGTTTCTGTAATCTCAGAATTCTATTTCATGATGAGAAAACAGTGCCAGAGAGAAACAGCACTGGATAAGTCAGAAGTTTCTCAAGTCACAAGACAAGTCACGCGCAAACACCTTTTGAATCAGGTCAAGTCAAGTCAAGAGATTTGACTTGAATTAAGTTAACTTGCCCACATCTGTTTGACAACAATTTGAAAATGATTGTTAAGATGAGGATATAAAGTTCTACAAGTTCAGAAAGTTTCATTTCATTCGTATGAGAACAATTTAATTATGGTGCATTGTCGATGATATTTGAATTATTTCTTATATGAAAATGCGTATACTATATGAATTTTAATTCGTGCTGTATAATGACATAAATATTATTTGATTCATTTTAGTATTGTTTATATAACTTTAAGTCATGAGTGATACTCATTTTTTATTAATTTCTAAAGACACATTCTCTAATGATGATGATGATGTTACTGATAAAAAAAGACGATTTTCGATAAGAAAGTATGTTTGAGTGCCTGTCTTTATACAAGAAAGATAATTCACTTTTTGTGTCTCTAGTCTTTTGGGTTGGAATCGATACCTCGATAGAATTTGGGGAGATAATAAGCATAAAAAATTGAAAAATGATAGTGAACAGAATGGAAATAAATTATCGATTCGTTTTTTTCAACTGGTTTGTATCAACATTTATAAAATACACGAATAGAATCGAATATAATTATAGTTTCGTTTTGTCGATTGGATCGATCGAATGCTGCTCCTTACACAACTATGTATGTCGATTGTATTTTGCTTATGTTGTATTACCACTTTGATTCTTCTTGGTCGACTCACTGACATCATTTCGAAAAAATCATTTCCTGTCCTTTGTCATCATGAAAGTGAAAATAACAATAAATGTCCATGGGGTATTCAACTGAATTCATTTAACTATGATAAATTACATAAGTAAAATAGTAGTTGCTATATGTTGTTTTTTTTCTAATTATTGATTAATCTTAGATTCTGTCCTGCTGCTGATATGAAGTCTATATCGATGTTTGGCGTCAATGAGAAGAAAATGATATACTGGATGTTGAGTAAGTTGTATAAAGAAGAAAATATGTAAAGATTGATTGATTTTTTTGACACATACAGTCATTAGTACAATTGAGCTTATTTGTGATGTTATTCAATATTCGTTCGCGAAAATAAGCGCTAAACGACAAACCTCTCGCATGCGGATATGTCTATTTCAATCACTTCTGCAACGGGTATGTTCGAAGTCTATTCCCTTTTTTGTGTACTCAAAAAGTGAGTAGACTATTAAAATCGGTCAGTGTGTCCGGCCGTCCGGCCGTTTATTCGATAACTCTTCACAATTACATTCGATTGAGCTGAAGTTTTGCAGACAGAATTGTCTCATCAATATCTCGGTCGAGTTCGAAGATGAGAAGGATCCATCAAGAAACAGTTGAGTTGTCGAGAAAATTGTCATTATTCACCAGACCATCCCTGAGGGGGAGGGTACAGGGATTTTTCAAAAAAAATTTTTTTTCTCAGAACTATTTTAAATATATATGAATCGACTCAGTTTTTGATGCTGATTCCGAATATTATATCAATTTTGATTGAAATCGTAGTGTTTTGAGTGAAAGTTGCCTAAAGAGACTCCCAAAATGTACAAAATCTGTATCTTGAGGCCAGTGTATGTAAATATGTCTCAAGTGACTAGTGGTTTTGTCGCTACTAATAAGAATTATCAAATGGAAAAAATCCAAACTCGACAGCTATTTATATTGGTGCATTATTATGAAAATACTGATGTCTCTGTATAACATATATCTATTATAAATCCATGAGGTTACATATGACCATAATCTCGATAGATACAATCCCAAATCCATTCTTTATTAACTCCACCTACCCAACTCTTAAGCTGAGCACAAATCGGAACTCGATTTGTGTGATTTCTAAAGATATTATATGACCGTGGGAGTTGAGTCAATGATCACTAGATAGGGTCGACTGCAGTGCCATCCATGCTAGCTTGGCTCCCCAGATTTTTATTTTTATAATTCAGTAGCAAAAGATGTGTCTTGACGAGATCTATGTCTTATAGAAAAATAAGCCTAAGATCTCTCGTGCACCAGGTGAGAAAAATCCAAAATACTATCTCCCGCAGTGTAATATTGCTTCGAATTTCTTTAGTTTTTGAATTCTATCACTTCTTTTTTTACGTTAAAGCTTGTTTCATATTATATCTCATATTATAAACTCATGTTAATTAAGTCAAAGTGTGGTACAAATTGTTGAGGCTTATCTTCAAAAGGTAAAAGAGCATTATAATAGGTACCATTATAACAAATAGAAAATCCTAATTTATTCATAAATAAATTCACCATTTTCTGAAGAAAATAAACAAAAACTAAAGAAAATCAAAGCAAGAATTATAATATGTAATGAATATTTCTTCTGGTCGATAGTAATTTACGGACTTAGAACGTACCTAGGCTAGATCAACTTGAAATTTTCAGATCCAGATCTCGATTCGTACTCGGTGAGCTCTAGTTGACACATTATAGGATGACTCATACGTCTTACTCACTTTTTGAAGTGCACACAGCGGCGGCGCGAATGTGGGGGGGGGGGGGGGGGAGGGTATCTTCCTCTGCTTCTGGTAATAGTTTTCTCCGATTTTAAGAGAAAGTACGACTAAAATTTTCGCTCATTCGAAGAGAAAATTCATCTAAAATTCGCCAAAATTCGGAGAGATTTGTCCAAAATTCTCCGAAATTGGGAGAAAAGTTGTTTAAAACTCCAAAATCTAGAGAAAATTCGTCTAAAATTCCCGAAATTTGGAGGAAATCTATCTAAAATTCTCCGAAATTGAGTGAAAATCTGTCTAAAACTCTTCAAAATTCAGAGGAAATCTGTGTAAAATTCTCGAAATTGGGAGAAAATTTATCTAAAATTCCCCAAAATCGGCAGCAAAGATCCCGATTAAAATTATCTAAGATCTTGTTGTTCATAATTGAAAAAAAATCTCCCATTATTAACAAGAGCATTTGATTATCTTTTGATAATGCCTGTCACGATCGCAATTGTAGAAAGATCCTTTAGCATAATGAAAATTATAAAAAAACAGATTGCGAACGACGATGAATGATGAGCGATGATATTCATTGTTATGATGTACATTAGAAACATTAATTTTGAATGATTTACAGAATACAGAAATTCTTGAAAAATGCTGAAATAATAAAACTGGCTGTCGAATTTCGATTCAGCCAGTATCGATTTTGTTTTTGTTTTAAATTTTTTAGAAAATTTAATCATTATATTAACGACCTAATTATATAATTAGTTCTGTTACTTATTTACTAATATTTTAATCATCTACAATCTGAAACCTTAAACTTCTTTTCTACATTCTCCGATTTTCAAAAATTTCCATATTTTCTCCCATTTCTATAGTACCACCCCCCCCTGCTTTTACCTCTTCGTGCCGCGACTGAGTACACATAACTCTCGGATTTAAATCCGAGGTTTCCACATTTATTCATTTTAAAGTAACTTTTGCATAAAAAAGTCACTCTTTTCTTCCAAATATATTCACTATGATGTTACATAACATCTTTTGCAGACTAACAGCTGTAGTCCTCATTCTCATAGATTAGTCAAGATACAGGGTGGCGCAAAAGTCACTTTACCCAAAAAAGTTTGAGTATCTCGATTACGGCTCGAGCAAACGAGCTGATTTTTTTACCTATACTAGAGGCATGTACAAGGTTTATATCCATAAAGACATGCCTAGACAAATCCTTTGTTAAGTATCACTATTCGCCTCAACAAGAAAATTTTACGTCCTCACAGTTTGAAAAAAAGTCACTTTGCCGAAAAAAAATTGTATTTCTCCACTACCGCTCAAGCTAACGAGCTGATTCTTTTATCAATTCAAGACGCATATTCAAGCTTTATATTCATAAAGACATGCCTATAGAAACCCTTTGTTAAGTATATTGTTTTGTATTCTATCTATGAAAAAGTAAAATTATTTTATTGCGGTCATTAGTGATACTTTATAAAGGCTCTCTCTAATCTTGTCCGTATCGATTTAAAGCGTGAACATGCTCCCATTTTTGGTAAAAAAATTAGCCCGATTGGTCGAATCGTAGCGGAGATATTTAATTTTTTCTTAGTATCGTCACTTTTGGGCCATATATAGGGTGGCGCAAAAGCCAGTTTACCGAAATAAAAATTGAATATCTCCATTACCGCTCGAGCAAACGAGCTGATTTTTTTATCAATAGTAGAGGCATGTTCAAGCTTCATATCTATAAAAACATGCCTAGAGAGATCCTTTGTTAAGCACCATTATTGATCTCAACAAAAAAAGTTTTACTTTTTGACAGATAGGAGAAAAAACAATATACTTAATAAAGGATTTGTCTAGGCATGTCTTTATGGATATAAACCTTGTACATGCCTCTAGTATAGGTAAAAAAATCAGCTCGTTTGCTCGAGCCGTAATCGAGATACTCAAA